>JAUZSX010313578.1:0-12101 GCA_034780655.1 Idiosepius hallami | reverse complement strand
CAACACAGCTTCTAATTAATTCTAAAATTAATAATAACTATATTTAGCAAATTGACAGCATATTAAAAACCCGAAGCAACTTTTCCTATCTGTTTTCAAAAGCATCTACTGATGCAATGCTTTGGACACATCCTCAGTGTTGAATCCTTGGATCACTGGGTGTTTTGGGTCTTTCAACAGACACCCTCATTCAGGTTTGCAAGGCTTCAGTTTGTGTCCTACCGCTTGACTCTCCCTTCTTCAATTATAGCCATGTGGAAGCTTTTTCAGCAGCCTCCGCATTGTTGCTTATGACTCTTTTTTATTCCCATCCTTTAATCTAATATATATCTAATTTATACTGAATTAAAATTCTAAAAACCTTATGTCTCTTTTTCTGTTCATCCCCCCCTGTTATACCTGCTACAATTATATGTACAGTGTATCACGGAAGGGAATACACTACTTAAATTTATGTAAATTTATTCATTGGATAACACTGTCAAAATGAAACTTTGTCATTATGAAAAGTCGCCAAAACATAGTGTAATAAAAAAAACATCAAATTACCAAGTCCAAAAAGAAAAACAGTTAATTTCTTTATTATGATGCCTATTCTCAAAATATAAATAATAATACAAAAGAGTTTTTAAATTAAAAACAAATAAGTGAGAAGTGTTTTATGAATTTAAGAAAAATGATTTATTCTAAAACAAGAAGCATTTTTGAAAAAAAGCATTGAGTGTCTTCCTAGATAATAGGCTTTCCGATTTATCTTAGTGGCAAGTCTCCGGCGGCACCAGGCAAAGCCGGGGAAATACTTCGAGTAAATATTATTTTTCACTCTTCTCTTTGTTTTTTTGTTTTTCTTTAATTTCTTTATCTTTTTCTTCTTTCTGTTGCCTCTTCTTTATATTTCTCATTAATATTTCCCAGATATCTTCTAGATTCTAATCATTTCCTCCTCCTCTTTTCCCTCTATTTACCCCTCTTCTTCGATTTGCCTGCTTTTCTTCTCTAATCTTGTCTTAATCTGCCTTGTTTTTCAAATATGAGACCCAATTCTAAACTGCTTAGGGCTACTGCTTCGTACACGCCTCTCCTGGCTCAAAAGGGTCACCACTATATCCTATTATTAGTTTTGTGAACATAACAACCACGATATAAAGAAATAAGACATTGATGAGTAAATACTCCACCTTATATAATAGACATTGTTGTATTTGTGCAGATTCTCTTTCTTGTTTTACAAAGGAAAATAGAAGAATTAAGAAAAAAGGTTAAGTACAATTAGATCTGTTTATTTGTACTTAAATAGAGTAGGTACATACTAGACACAGTTAGAGGGCTACTTTGTGTATGAATGTGTTTAGCGGCGTAAGATTTATTGGCAGGATGGGCATGAGGTTGAAAGCAATCGGGGACTATTGTATACAGACATAGTGCCATGCTTTGCCACATAGCGGCTCCGACGCAGAATACGCCTTGTGGCCCCATTACCCAAAACATTCAACTTGAACACCCGCAACATACTATAGGCTTTGATCAAAGTCTATGTATACATACGTATACAAATATATATATATAGAGAGACATACACGCACACACACAAATGGACTGTGATGTATATTTCAACATATAAGTGTAACAATGATTTTCTACTTAATCCTAATAATTAGTTATTTTAGCTATTTTTTGCATTACAAAAGATATGTGAAGCCAAGAAGCCTGGTAGTTGCATGATCTGTAGGGATCCTAGGCACGGCCTTTTGTCTCAGGGCTTTTAGAATTTATATCATAATTTTTTCAGAGATTCCGTTTTTTTTAAACGGCTGTGGCGATTTTCTTGAAAATTCATACAGAAGTACTTTATGGGTCTGGGACTGTTTATCACTTAGAAAAATAGTTGCTAGTGGGTCAAATGCAAAAAGACCTTTTATACATACAAGTATATATATATATATATATATATAAAATTGGTCTGACGATCGCGTAAGCGTGAAACTGACAGTAGCCAGCGACCCCCGTTTTTCCAGGTTTTGGATTTTACCTTTTATTTTATTTTATTTTTAATTATATATATATATATATATATATATAACCATTTCAGTTGTTGATAAGCAGTGGTATCTATAAATTTGGCCTTAATGTGTGGTAGCACTTATCGAAGGTGGGCTAGAGTCTGAAAATTAATTATAAATATAATGATTTAAAGAGCAAGTGTATATTTATAAAACAAAGAATCTTTCAGATGACACAACAAATGCTAATAAAATTTAATATTGCAAAAAGCATCTTAATTTTGAACAAAGTTTGTCATTTTTTATACGGAATAAATTGTTATTGCTTTCTTCTTCTTCTTCTTCTTCTTATTATTATTATTATTTTTTTTTTTTTTTTTTTGATCACATCGGATTTTACTCAATAAATTCTCATCCGATATTCATTATTTTGTTTGATTTTTTACATATTCTTTTGCAGACATTCCTTCTTTTCTCTCTATAGGTACATCAAGATTTATAACCGTTCAACCAGTGTCTTGGTGTGTTTAAATATGTGAAAATATGTATTTTAAGCATGTAACATAGAATTTTTTAAGTTCTAATTTTCATCTAATTTTTTAAAAAAGCTGTCATTATTAATAGAAAGAATTTCATTAAAGCAACAAAACCAACAACCTACTTAGTTTAAACATCTTGTGTATTTCAATTAATTTCTTGTCATCCAAAATTTATTCATTTTTTATTTGATTAAAATAATTTCGTTTCTTCTATACACTTATCAAAATTGTCCAAAATTTAAAATGAATAATTCTAAGAATAATTACTGAACATCACTCATGAGGACTTAAATTAGCTTGGTTAAATGAACATCAAGGAATATCAATATTTCAACGCTTATAACCAGAATCTAGATATGCATCGTGTTGAAGTAGAATCTGGCGCCAACATTCCTAGTAAGGATGAGGCAAGATAAATCCAATCAAAGTCTGATAATATAGGTAAATAAAATAAATCCAATATTAAATTGTTTGACGATATCAAAGTCCGACAATAAAGGTAATTAAATCCAAAATGGTAAATTATCCAACTATTGGTAAAATCCAAATGAAAGATTGATGGTCCTCAGCAATAATAGATCCAAGCAATAATAGCAGGTACTAGCAGTGCAGGAAGTCAGTTTGGCTGATTGTTTTTTATACACAATATTGTCTCCATTCTGCTCTCTGATTGGCTGACTCTCATTTACTACTGTATAAAATCCAATGGATCAGTCCATTGAGATCATACGCACAAGGAAGAGAAAGGAAAAAAACACGGTCTCACTAGACCAAAATAATGCATCACCTATAAATGAGCATAATACGCACTCCAATATTGCAATATACTTTGATCAAATTATTCTAAAATGATCAATTTGTTTATGAAGGTTGGAAAATAACTGAGAAAAAGAGAGAATCAGAAAAGCCATAAAGCTACAAGACCACCATTCACTGTATAATCATAGTACGTATATTTTTTATTTAAAAAAATTACTTTTATTATTGTTTTATTATAAGTTCTATTGATCACTTTGCTTATGATCATATATTTTCCATTAATTTCTGAGTTACTCTTTAATTTGAGACTGTCATCCCTTGCATCCCTGCACTAATTTGTGCTTTACTGCAAATTATAAACCTCTTTTGGAAAATGTTTTTTGAAATTCCCTCTTGGACGAGAATTAATTCAATACATCGATTTAACGCCAGTGAATTGAATATAATTCAAAATGAGTTTGTTTTGATGTTTGTGACACGCATCCCGTTATTCATTTTATATCACCTCTTTGAACACTAATGAACTCATATGAATGGACGTTGTTAATGTCTTCTTCAGAAAACTTGTTTGACTCTTAGCTTAATTCCAGAAAAGTGATTTTTTTTATTTTGATCGAACCCTTTGTTTTTTAAAAGATGTTTTAAGATTAAATGAAATGATCCCGAAATATAGAGTGTTCACAAAACAGTTTATTTTTCTTAGTTTATCAAAAACAGGGTCCAGTTCCAGGATTTTTCTTTGAATTACCTTAAGATTTAAAATTGTTTCTAATCTGAAGTATAACTAAAAAAGATATACACTTCGTTAAAGATAAATAAACGATTCTACTCTGTAGATTAAACTGTAGGTTTTTGAAGAAAATCATCAAATAGAAAAATGGTATTAGTTTAAAGTGTTAGAGCATGCGCATTTTCCCACCTGATGGTGTTGCATTGCTTTAATATTATTCCATACACAATTTTACATAAATACTATTCTATCCTAAGCCTCTTTCAAGAAATCCTAAAATTAAAACCTTAAGACTTTTCTCGCTAGTGAAAACGTAACTCTGAACTCTATGCATATACATAATTATTATATAATCTAATTCAAAGCCGGGGGTAAAAACCGTCCTGAAATTCTGTAACGTGAATTTGAAAATAAATGCCTTTGGCGATTACATTTATTGGAAAAACGTGTTATTATATTTTTGAAATGTTTTTATCTTGAACACTAAAAGCCTTTATACTTCTGCTTATATAACAAAAATACAAAAAATTTAATAAATGCAATAATAATATTATTATTATTATTATTATTATTATTATTATTAATAATAATAATAATAATAATAATAATAATACTTCCTATTATTATTCGAACTGAAAGAAAAACGTGTTATTATATTTTTGAAATGTTTATATATTTATCTTGAACACTAAAAGCCTTTATACTTCTGCTTATATAACAAAAAATACAAAAAATTTAATAAATGCAATAATAATAATATTATTATTAATAATAATAATAATACTTCCTATTATTATTCGAACTGTTTCTGTTGTGGTTGCTAATTGGTAAGTATAAAGAATGTAACAAACGATCAGGTGAATAGTTTGATAGAACATTTATACAAAGGAAGTTAGTAAGATACAGAAAGAGTTAGTTCAGTGTAGTCAACAGTTTCCGGTAATCCCAGAGCTTGCCTTCTACTCGAGGCAACTTAGGAGACTGTTAATTTACCCACCGAGAGAGTCTATGTTTCGGTGATCGCGAGGGGAGATAGTCTCACAACAATTACGATGACTGGATCTGTGCATTTATGAGCTGAAAGATTAATCTATCTTTTGCAGATATTGTTAGAATATCTAAGAAAGCATAACCTGCCATGGAGGTGCGTCAGAGACAGTAATACGTTATTTTAACCCTTCATGCCGAGAAAACTGGACAGATGACAGTTTAACATTTATGAAACCGACGCAGTTGGGGTCATTAAAAATTAAGAGATGGGTTTGTCAATTCAAAAATCGGGACAGATATGTGTGTGACATAGAACGCTTCAGGCAGAATAATAGACCGCGTTGTTCATGGCTGGCAAATATGCATTAGTAATGGTGGTGACCGCGTAAAAAAATAATTTCTTTGGAATAAAATTTGCTCATTTTCATGGCACGACTCCCGGTCCTATTTTGTATATAAACATTTTGACTAATGCTCTTGGAAAAGGTATGAATCCCTACCTTTTCTTAAGCTATGGGTAAGATAGTGTTCATTGTGTTATTCAAAAGGAATTATGCCGAAAAACTGTAACAACCAACCCCCCTATAACTGTCTTAGGCTTAAATGGGTGAATAACTAACTATATACATATGTGGATAGTTCAAAATTGAATCTTGTGTGTTAGTTTGTTCGCGTGTGTGTGTGTGTGTGTGTGTGTGTGTGTTTGTGTCTTTGTTCATATTTTTCTTGTGTGCGGTACAAAAGGGGGATGTGGACGATGCGGAAATTCGTGTTGTAAACATTTACTACTACAAATTCCCTAAATAAATGTACCAGAAATAATGTTATTTAATTTAATGAAAATATAAAAAAATTTAGAATTCAGAATCAAATTTATGGAAGCTAGACTGGGCTATAAAATAAAGTAATTACTACATTAGATTTTTTAAACTTTTTTTTCCTTTTTTTTCTCGCTTTTCATAAAGTATAAAACGAATTCAGAAAGACGGGCAGTAAACAATTTGCATGGGAATAAAATTGAATTGAATATTTTTTTAATTATGAAAGAAAAACTAAAATTTAACAAAGATGAATAATTGACAGTTGGAATATAAATTAAAGATGAATTTTGGGAATGTAAACAAACAAGAAATTTAGTTGGGAATTCTAAAATAAACGAATCAAATAAAATAGATAAAAACAACGGTTTAGAAACGAGTCATCAATTAGAATTTAATTGTGCCACAAACAAAACATTTATAGAATGTTATCTTAGGTCATTTTTCACTGCATGAAATATTCTAGGAATTAACTTTATTATTCGCACTTTTGCCTTCATCTTGGTAGATTTTTTGTATGTTTCTATCCCACGTTTCGGACTAGTTCACCTCAGGCCGTCTTCATAATTATAAAGCCTCATCTGAAAAAATAAAAATGAACTATTATTTAAGAATTCAGTGCGGGCCTGATAGGAAAAAACGAAAAATTTTATTTATAACACCAACAGATCCAACCTTGATCGACCTCCGGGGCACGTGGCGCAGCAGTTAGAGGCGTTGTAGTCTCTAGAGATACAGGTAAGCATTATCGGAAGATAGCGGTTTCAATTGCTACCCAAGTCGGCCAGAGGGATTTATTTGATCACAAAACGTGGTTCGATAGACAACAACTATGGAAGGCATTGATTACTGGGGATTCGGTGACGAGACCCAACATCCTTCTCTGAGATTACATTTAAAACACCTAAAGACGGCCTGAGGTGAACAAAGCCAAAACGTAGTGTAGAAAAGAAACGTAGTTTAGAAAAGAAACTAAAAGAAATCTACAAAGATGAGGACAAAAGTACGAATAAAAAAGTTAATTCCTAAATTATGAAGCCTCATCTCAAAATAAAAGAGAACTATAAATGAAATATTCTCCCAGAGAAAAAAGAAGTTGATATTTTTTCTTTCTATACTGTTTTTCTTGTAACGTGAATATTCTATTGTTTGATTTCTAACTGTATATTAAGAGTTAAATCGATCCGCTTTTTATTAATTCACCTTTAAATTTCTTCCCTGAAGTATCATTGATTCCAGTGTTATTAGAGATATTTATTAGCCAATAATTTGTCTACATAAGGTTTCATTAAAATCTCTTTTATTCGGAAAATTTAGAATTACCAAAATATCTAAGAATCGAAAACATGTTTAAACTTACACATTTTAAGCAAATTATAGTTTAGTCATGACGATTTTTATTTTATTTTATTTTATGGGCTTATCCCTCAACCCTGTCAATGTCTCTTCAATCTTCTTAATTGTCTCTTAACTATCTTAAAAAATAATCGTAAGTCATATGGACCAAGGTCTGGACTATGGGGAGGATGGGAAACTGGCTTGATGCCCACTTTGGTTAAAATAGCTTGTAGTAACCTTGGGAAAAACATCCCGTATATCCTCCGCATTTTCAGTTCATCGTAAATGATTGTGCGTACATCAAATTCTGCACTTGTTACCCTTATCATTGAAATTCTTTATTTGGCCCATCAACTCTATTGTCCTGACTCCTCCTTCAACTCTCATGATGCCACACTCTCTGCCTTCTTTGAATCTATTATACCGATCGGAAATTGATGCTAGATTTCTGCAAGATGGTGTAAATGCAGTCTGAAGGCTTCCACATGATTTTGTGATACTTTTTCCAAACAATTGATGCTAGATTCCTGCAAGATGGTGCAAAAGCAGTCTGAAGACTTCCACATGTTTTTGTGATACTTTTTCAAAAAAATTGATGCTAGATTCCTGCAAGATGGTGCAAAAGCAGTCTGAAGACTTCCACATGTTATTGTGGTACTTTTTCCAAAAAATTGATGCTAGATTCCTGCAAGATGGTGCAAAAGCAGTCTGAAGACTTCCACATGTTTTTGTGATACTTTTTCCAAAGAATTGATGCTAGATTCCTGCAAGATGGTGCAAAAGCAGTCTGAAGACTCCCACATGTTTTTGTGATACTTTTTCCAAAGAATTGATGCTAGATTCCTGCAAGATGGCGTAAAAGCAGTCTGAAGACTTCCACATGATTTTGTGATACTTTTTCCAAAAAAAATTGATGCTAGATCCCTACAAGATGGTGCTAAAGCAGTCTGAAGACTTCCACATGTTTTTGTGGTACTTTTTCCTTAAAAAGTATGTAATCTCTTTTTTCTAAATTGGCCTCACGTCCAGATTGCATTTTCGAAATTTCCCAACTGTGACAATCAGACTTCAAGAGGGTTTATTACACTTCTTGCTATTCATTTAAACCTGAAATCATATAAATTGGTCAATCATCCAATAAGATGCAAAGTAATTGCATACTGAATTTACAAGAATCTACAAGAATCTACAATAATTTCTGATGTATGTATAAAAAATGTGCCAACTATTGAAAACACGTCATATATAATAAAATCTTATCTCATTTCCTCATAATAATTTTGTACTGAAAGGTTTATCTCCAGTGTTTTAATAAACCTTTTTTGGTTAATGCTTACTTGTTTTTATTTTATATGAAAATCTGTGACAATATCTAATTGTTTTGAGGGCTTATCCCTCCTACTCTTACTACATGGACTTGCCCAAGAGGCATATAAGCAAAGCCTCTGCTAGCATGCTCATAAGAAGGCATAGACAAAGCTACTTGGATTTTCGGGCATGACGCCTTGTTAATGACTATACTAATCCTTTCTCTGTACTACTACAAAACTTGTTATAAACTCTCTTAATCTATCAACCTGATTTTGTTCCTTCTTTTACCACCACTCGGCAAAACAACACTAATCTATAAGCCAGAAAATTTAGTTTTGATTATGAATTTTGGTTGAATTAACACAAGTTAGCACATTAGGATTTTACCGAGTTTAATTTTAGGGTTTAACTAACTTTTGTCAAATATATTATTTACACAAAGATTTGATTGTTTTCTGAACAATAATTTGTGAATTTGAATAATCAAATTATTTAAATAATCAAAAAATAAATTTACAACTCCTTCTAAGTAGTTGATATTAAACGCACTCTATATCTATCTGAAACACGGTCGTAGTTATCATAAGATATTTTGTTTATAATATTTTATAAAAGCTTCTATAAGTTATTTGCATTTCAGATTAGATTGCAACGACACCGTGTCTGAGTAAAGAATGGGAACTGATTCAAAAATCCTTAATAAAGAGTTGTTATAATTTGCTTTAGCAAGAATTTCAGGAAAATGGTTTCTTAAATGATGGCGACTCGACGCCAATGATTCAACTGGCAAAACATCAACTTATAAAAATCATATACAATACGTCATATTTTCTTGTCAATCGTCACGCAAAATACTTTTTTTAATTTCCACTATGCCATATACCATATTATTTTTCATGATTCAGTTCCTTGGCATTCATATTTATCATTACTAATAGTTTTTCCCTAACTTTAACATCCATAGTTTCTTTATATTCGTCTGTGGTAATATCAATATATCCTATTTGGCAAGATTCATTTCATTTTCTATTGTTCATATCGTTTTTTTTGCTCTTTTTATTCAAATCAATTTCCTTTTCGATGATATACAATCAATCGTCTACTCACTGGCATTATATAAATTATATGAATCAACCATGGCTCTTACAAAAAATATTTTTCAATGGTTAATCGCACAGATGGTTTAATAACAAACTAAAAATAAGGAGAAAATTAGCTAAAGCTCGTTCATCCAGCCGATCTTCTTACCGCTTAGATGAGCTCCTCTCCCGAGTTACCTGCACGAGACAGCTAAAGATCAATGCAATAGTTTTTTTTTACTGTGATTTGAACATGGTACTACGGTTACAGAGCCCGAGCTTTTACCAATGCTCCACCCTCGCTACCGCTTATCATGAATATACAGTGAGAGAACTAATCACCTTGGAGAGAGAAGTGACTGCCACAGAGGAAGATGTCAGCTCGTGCAGTGCACACTTTTGACTATATCAGCCTGTGCAGTGCACACTTGTGATTATATCATCATGTGCAGTGCACACCTCTGACTATATCAGCCCGTGCAGTGCACATCTCTGACTATATCAACCCGTGCAGTGCACACTTCTTACTATATCAGCCCATGCAGTGCACACTTCTTACTATATCAGCCCGTGCAGTGCACACTTCTTACTATATCAGCCCGTGCAGTGCACACTTCTGACAATATCAGCCCGTGCAATGCACACTTCTTACTATATCAGCCCGTGCAGTGCACACTTCTGACAATATCATCCCGTGCAGTGCACACTTCTTACTATATCAGCCCGTGCAGTGCACACTTCTGACAATATCAGCCTTTGCAGTGCACAATTGTGATTATATCAGCCCGTGCAGTGTACACTTCTAAATATATCAGGCCGTGCAGTACACACTTCTGACTCGAATGAGCTAACAGCTAGTTGAAGTCTTTTTAACACAAGCACCTTTCGACCCTGAACAGGACTGAGAGAAAAAAAGTGTGTACATCGTTACAAACCAAAAAAAGAAAAATTTCTGAATTTAAGAGAAATAAAAGCAATATTTTCTTTCTAACTTTTCAAGTTTGATTCCTTTAATTTCAATTAAAACACCGTGGATATTTTTGGCCCTGTGCCACATTATCATTTGTTAGATTATTAAGACTTTTATTCACGTTCTTTTTTAATCTATTCATAAAGATTTTTGCTGTTATGTCTTTGCCAATTTTCAGGTGTTGCTCAAACATAGGAAGCTTTCCTGTCCGTGGTCTAGAATAAACCTGTTCTCGCTAAATGAATGCTAATTAGAGAGAATTGATTTTCTGTAGTGTCTTTTTATTTTTTGATTTTTATAAAAAGAAATTCTGACAAAATTATCCTGGTTTTTCTATCTTACATACTTGTGCGATCTCAACGCTATGGAAGCATTAAGATAAAAACATTAGAATAAAAACATTGTCAAAACAAGCGAATGCAGCTGAATAAATGTTAAAATAAGATTTACACAGAAAAACCCCATATAAACTGAAAAAAAAATGTGAATAAATCGTATTATTTAAAACTAACTGAAATTAGGAATTTAGCAATTATTTATGTTTTAATTATATATTTATTATATAATATTTAATGTTTATAAATGAATAAGTTTTACTCACATGCACTCGTCGGAATATAATTTTCATTGTATTTTTTTTTTTAAATTTTTTTATTATTTTTATATATACACATATATGCATATGTGTTTGTGACTGTGACTAAGTGTGTGTTGCCTAACTAAAAAAATATTTAATTCTAAATGATTTGTAAGAATATATAAGAATCAGTTGAAAAGTTCATGAATGTTTTATGTTTTAAGTTTCTTTTTCTAAAAATTTCAATAAAGAAAAACAAATTTTGCAATAGATTTATCTTAGAAATAAGGTTATTTTCAGAATCACTGTTCATTCTTATCTCTCGGGGATATCAATAGAAAATCCAGAAACACGTACAATTGAAAAGCAGCAAGTGGCACTTTCCATATAAGTAAATATATGAAAAAAAGACAAAAGGAAAATATAAAACACAATTTCGCTCAGTATTTAAAAAAGTTTTCAGTGCACAAACTTTAAAGGGATATTTTTAACGTTATAATATCATTCAAACACTACCATGTTTAAATATATGGTTAAGTATTAGTTTAATTTTTGTTTAGATTTGAGCTGCTATGCAGCTTAACTGCTCAGTTATTTTTCAACCAAACTTCAAACAATTTTTACAGTTCTTATGTCAGAACTATAAGTATCTCTGTATGACACAAAAAAAATCAATTTCGGTCATTAAAACAGAAGCTATTAAAAGAGTATTGGTTTTCAAAAGTGATTGATCGGGTAAGGAACTTTATTTAAATAAATTTATAAGCGTTTTATATTTTAAACTAAGCTTCTGATATTATATTATATTATATTATATTATAGTTACTTGGTAAGCACCAACCCAAGTTTGGCACGTGCTCTTGCATGGGCTTTTTTCATTTGGTGTTACCCTTCACCAAGAGGAGATGCTCTCCCGGGTTAACGAGTTCCATCTACCCGTGGCTGCTGAAGTGAAACTATTGGTTTTGACTGGGATTTGAACTCACGTAA
>JAUZSX010313567.1:0-12101 GCA_034780655.1 Idiosepius hallami | reverse complement strand
CTTTTTACATTCAGTGTTACCCTTCACCTAGATGAGCTGCTCTCCCGAGTTAACAAGCCCCATCTGCCCGAGGCAGCTAAAGTGAATGCAATAGTTTTGACTGGGATCTGAACTCGCGTAGTACGATTCCAGAGCCCGAGCTTTTGGCAATGCTCTACCGTCGCTAATTTTAGAAGGAAATTACTATAATAAATAATTTGAACTTACCAAAATGGTAATTATTGAAATATTATATTTTATGATTTTTAAATTTATGAGTCTTTGAAGGTTACCATGTGATCCAACTAAAAATAAAACGAAAACAAAATGAAATTCTTTCAAATCTTGTATAAAAACAATGTAACTCAAAAACAATAATAGTAAAAGTCTTAAAGCGTTAGAGTGTTAAGAAACTAATATAAAACAACAAAATTACTTTTTGTCTTAGCTGATATAAAAGCAATTTATCTAAAAAGATACAACATGCATAAAACCTAATAGGATAAAATTTAATTGAGATAATAAAAGAAGAAACGACATGAGTTTCTTTCCAACCAAATACTTTAGCAGATTAACTAAAAAACACTAATTGTATAAATCCTAATGAGGATAAAATGTGATGAAACTATGGATAAATCCTAAGGGGAATGCAATGAAATTAAACTATTGTGTGTAAGTGTGTTTTGTATTTAACGGCATATCAACTTTTTTAGCTCATTTTAATACAGAGAACAATTACTTAAGATAAAGATTATTTTTGTACATATACATTTTTTTTAAATAATAGAAGTTGCACTATTTAAAAATTACTTTCGATAAACATTATTTTATACTCTCATACATGAGGAATAGATAATGAGATGTTTGAACAGTGCTGTAATAAGTTTATTTCATTAAATAAACAGGCATAGGAGTTAAATTGAGCCATCAGTCCATTCTGAGGACAAAAGGGTTTCGACCATCACTAGCCGGGTCCCATCTAGTAACTGCTTTTTTGAGCAGTTCCTTCCTACCCGGAAGTGACGTCATGGTACACTCCATTAGTCTTTTAGACTATAGTAGGGGTTACACCCCCAACATTATCCATAACGTACTAACATTTACGGCCTTCTCTCTACCAATATCTTGTCCACTGTTGCGTTGTACAGCATATCACATGGAGGCTTTGTCCATATTGTCAATCTGATATTATATTTACTCGGTGAGCAGCATCAACCAAGTTTGGCATAAGGCCATTTTTAAGTTGAATGCAATGGTTTTTGACTGGGCTTTGAAGTAGCATACTACGATTTCAGAGTCCGAAATATAATTTCAGAGCAAATCTGATATAAACCAATACAATGTTGTGATACTGAATCTCACCCGTAAGTGAACTCGTCCTGATCCTATATATGCAGCTCCTAAGGCTGATTCAAGGAGAGCGAGGTCTTAACGGAAAAATTCTAACTAGCACACATGAGCAGGACACTCTCTTGTAACCTAAATCATATCTTGTACTTCATATCTAATAGACTTTTAAACACCATACACAGTGTTCCGATTTGTTCTTTGTTGACCCTGACTGCGCCTCACAACGTGTACGTTCCTATCCTTTATTTCATTTAATACATTTGAAAGTCAGCTATCTTAATTCCTTATTGCTCTAGCAGGTTCTGACTAATTGTGGTCGAAACCTGGATTTACTTATTAAAATCACAATAAAAGAAATTTTACTTTTAATCGGGTGTATATAGTACTCTGATCGAGTTTACGGGTCTTATCTACCCCTGCTTTTTGAAACCAGTATCATCCTTTCACATAGATGAGTTATTCTCCTGAGTTAATGAGCCTCATCTTCCCGATGCAATTAAAAGTGACTGTAATAGTTTTTATTAGGATTATAAATAAAATCAGTATTAGCCTATTTCATTCATGAGTCACTCTCCCTAGTTAAGGAGCCTCATTTACCCAAATAAGCTAGTCGTGGTTGTAATATTTTTGAATGGGATTAAAACTTGTACAAAAGAATGAAATAGATTTAGCACAATTTTTTTATATTTTATTTATTTTTCTCTGATTTTAGGGAAATTTGCTCAAATTTTTCCATTTACTTTTCTTTTTATTATTTTATTTTCTTTATTTTCAAATATTTTAAGGATGAGACAGAGTCACGTCTGAGATCAAAAAGTATTAATAATCAGGTTTTGGAAAAATATATATTGAGTTGCCAAAATTCTGACAAAAAGAAATGTTTTTGAAAACACTGCAAGAAATAGTTATAAAAAACGCTTTTAATTAAAAATATAGGGTAGCAAAGTTGGTGCATTAGTTATTGTTCTGGCTTTGGAATCGTAGTATGCAAGTTCAAATCCCAGTCAAAACCATTGCATTCATCTTTAGCTGTTTCGGGTAGATGGAGCTCGTTAACTCGGGAGAGTATCTGATTTAGGTGAAGGGTAACGCCGAATGTAAAAAGGCCGGGTTAGAGCACTAAAAAGGGCCTTGCGCAAAACTTTGGAACTCACCAAGTAAATATGATATATTGCTGCTGTTAAACAGTGCCCCATCTAGGTTTTTAATTCTGTGACCTACACTCCCCCGAACTCGTGGGAGAAAGCTTGTAAGTACCAAAAACTAATTACATACAGGCTTCTTAATTTTCATTATACATCCCGGCTCGGTTCGAAGAATATTCCAGCCCCCAAAGTAAGATCTCTCCATTTTCCCCGTTATCTTACAAAAACGCCTAAAAATGTACATTCTAAATACCTCAAACCTGAATAACTTAAGGATATAATAATATTAGGACAATTGTGTCTAACAAACAATAGAGCAGTTATTATTTTACAATGAAATCAACACTGTATAAAAACCGGACTAAATGACTGAAAATGCACAACTTTTCTAAATAACCCAAACTTAAATAAGACAATTTTTTTCTAACAAACAATAGATCAGTTATTATTTTACAATGAAATCAATACTGTATTAAACCGGACTAAATGAATGAAAATGCACAACTTTTCTAAATAACTCAAACCTAAATAAGACATTTTTTTTCTAACAAACAATAGATCAGTTATTATTTTACAATGAAATCAACACTGTACTAAGCAAGAGAAACGCGTGGAGAAGTCACGAAATGGCATTATTCATTCGATGCACAACACCCAAAACTGAATATACTTAAAATTTCTACTTTTTTTTTCTTTCAGCTTAATTTAATCTTCCTCCACAGGATGAGTTGTAATTGAGAAGCCACCTGAACAAGGAAACCATATTTAAAAGGGGAAATAGTTTATTGACCTACCACTTGATGGCGCTGCAAAATGAGGGTAAAGGTCAGAGCAATGTCGATCGATATTTATGGTAAGAGACGAAACTTAATAAGCCATTAAAGAAGCCGAAAGTATTAATTGTCTCAAATGCGTCACATAAATCTCCAATGCACCAAATCCAAAGTTGATCTTAAAGTACACGTGATTCTTAACTTTTCAGGAAGAGAAATTATTATATACCCTAATTGATTGAACTGTTGTAAGTGCCTTGAGAAAGGGGACAGAAATTTAGACAGTTTTAATACTAAATGGATAGTAACTTTGTCTTTCTCCTTCTCTTATAAACTTCCAACTTAGTCATGAATTATTTACCCCTAAAATCTCGTCTCTTCTCCAAATACTCTTTCTCTCCTTCTTTCTATCTCTCTCTTTGTCTCTCTCTCCCCCCTCTCTCTCTCTCTGTTTTCTTTTCACTTCATCTACCTACCCCCTATCGACTTGTCCGGAGATGGTTGTCAGTTACCCAAGAAAGCTCATAATTAACCAGCGGCATGTAGTGTTTAGGGCGGTGTAGTTGAGCATTGATAAAAGCTCAGACTATGAATCGTATTACACGAGTTCAAATCCCAATCTAAGCGATTGCATCTTCTATTGACTGCCTTATGCAGATTAGGCTCATTAGTTCGAAAGAGTATATCATCTTGGTGAATGGCAACACTAATTTCAAAATCCCAAAAACGTCCTTCAGTTTTGGGGTGAACATACGGCCAGCAACACTTTCTTGTAAAAACAAGTATGCTACGGGAACAGCAAAAAAAAATAATAAATTTGCTGCCCAATGCACCACTGGGTGTAACGGTTTAAGAAAAATGTGGTGCTTAAGGAACAATCTTAATTTGAGAACATAGCATGATAGACTCAAATAATATGTAAACGAAGTTGAATGAAGTTTGCTTTTTTAAAGGATTAAGATTTGTACTTCTTATTAATTATCCAGCTAAGTTGGAGCATTGGTAAAAGCTCTGGCTTTAGAATCGTATTACGCGAGTTCAAATCCCAGTAAAAAAATATTGCATTCACCTTAAAAAAGGCCTTCTGTCAAATTGGTTGGTGCTGCTCACCAAGTAAATCTAGAATTAATCATATAAAACACAAATATGAAAATATTATGGTTTGATATTTAAAAGTGGTTTTCTTTTTAGGACATAATTTAATCAATAGAAATAAATTTGTAGCGATATGGGGTGTAGAGTGAGTATCGGTCACTTTATTCAATGATTGGGTGATCCCGATTTTGACGTCACACCGACTATAAAAACATTAACGTTACGTATAAACACAGGGAGGTTGACAGATGGCTTAATAAAATGGTTAACCGAAAATGTCCGTCTGCATGCGGTCAAATACTTTTGATTACAACAACAGCTTGTGAATAGCAGCACGAAAATGGACAATACGGAATGACCTCTCTCATAACAGGAGGCGATGGACAGTGATAAAACAAGGTAGGTTCTAACTGGGTCCAGCAAAAGACTTTTCCATTAACGCAAATCTCTCCACATGCTGCCCGGATAGAACGCTCAGATACATTGCCTCGTTGCGAGGAAGACTGTAAGTACCAAAAATATTTTCTTTGCAGTCTTCCTAAACATTTGAAAACATATACCCTGTGCCCGACCAGTTCACAACCCGGTCAGATAATGATCGTCCCCTTTCGGAAACATGTATATCCGTCGTGGTACAATTCGTGATTGTTCTAAAAATCCGAATACAGATGAAACATATAAATCCGTATTTAAAGTTGATATAAATGTATATTTTTAAGGAATCTATACGCCCAAAATGACCAAAAAGCTATTGAGTCCGCTTTGTCTTACTATATTTATTTATCATTATAAGTGTACAAGCATTGACCATGTTTAATAGTGAGACTATAAACAACAACAAAAACAACAACAATAATAATAATAATAATAATAACAACAACAACAGCAACAACTAAAATAATAACTACAACAATAATAATAATAATAATGATAATAATGATAAAAATAATGAGCCAAACAAAATAGAAAAACAACGAGCGACAAAAAATTAATTATAAATAGCCAACCTATGACAATGACACTTTTCAATGAATATTTTTTCTTTTTTCTTTTATTTTCTTTATTTCTTTTTTTTGTTAGAAATCGAATATAGAATATTTTCGTTAAACTTCTTTTTATGTTTTATTTAGACTAGCACAATTTGAAAATCAATGAAGTGTTGGCATTTTTCTCCAATATATTTTCGATATATTTTTTACACAAAAATATTCGTTACGCGGAAACAAAAATGAGAATAATTTTCGAATAATTTGTTTAAATAAGACAAAGTGCTTGTTTTCGGTAGCAGTTATTAGGATTATTTAAATTAAATTGTATAATAATTTTAAAATAACCCAGGGGCATTTGCATGAGGTAGAATTCAACACCTCCGCCAAAAAAAAATTTCAAGAAATAAAAATATTGTCTTGTTTAATAAGATCCCGTAATTAAAAAAAAGTTTACTAATTGCTTTAAGAGGGTTTTCTAATTTTTGTGATTTTTTAGAATGATTTCAAAATACAATTTAAGAATTAAATTGAATATATTATTTTACCAAGATTGGTTATTTTATGTTAGTGTATGTAAATATCATGCGACTAAAAGAAAAAATTTATAAATGAATTCTGTAAAATCAGTAATTTCCAAAAATTATTACATAATTGAATTTTTTTTTTAATTCAAAGCATTCTAAAAATATACAAATTAAATACAAAATTGAATTTATTTTTTTAGAATAACTACACACACACACACACACACACACACACACACACACACATATATATATATATGTATATATATATATATATATATATATATATGTATATATACACGTGTGCGTGTGTGTGTGTGTGTGTGTTTGTGTATGTTTGTAGATCTACCTATTTGATTTCATTAAAAAGCTTTTTTAATGTATTATATTTACTTGGTGAGCACCAACCCAAGTTTGGCACAAGGCTATTTTTACGTGCTCTTACCTGGGCTTTTTACATTTGGTGTTACCTTCACCTAGATGAGGATATTATATTTACTTAGTGAGCACCAACCCAGTTTTAGCACAAGGCTGTTTTTACGTGCTTTTACCCGGGCTTTTTACATCTGGTGGTACCCTTCACCTAGGTGAGCTGCTCTCCCGAGTTAACGAGCCCCATCTGCCTGAGGCAGCTAAGGGTGAATGCTGGAATTTGAACTCACGTAATACAATTTCATAGCCAGATCTTTAAAATAAGGAAATTTAAATTTACTACTTTAAAGTCTATGGTGCAGACAGTGGCGGACAGACCACTCAGGCATTTGGGCAATTCCTGGTAGGCTGATGGCCTACTAGAGCCGATATGGACAAGTGGCCCTGTAGGGCTGGTGGCGCCATTAGATGAAAAAATTATAAGTCAACTATCTATGTGAAACAGTGCAGTGCTTAGCCATGTAGAAGCCCTGTTGCAGAATACGCCTTGCAGCCCCTTTACCCTAAAAAAAGGCAACTTGCACCCCCAAAACATACTATAGGGTTCAAACAAAATCTATATATGCATACACATACAGATATATATATATATATATATATATATATATCGAGAGAGAGAGAAAGAAAGATTGAGCATACAGATTTCAACCTATGAGTGTGATAATGATTTTCTAGTTAATCCTGGTTGACATGAAGCCAAAGAGCCTTGTAGCCCTTAGGGAGCTTGCAGCCCTGCCACAGTTTCAGGGTCTGCAGGGGCCCTGATGTGAAACAAGTCAATGAGTTAAAAGTGCACTTGAATCTGAGCCGTTTGGGGAGAGGGAGAGACATGTGTTTGCTCCCAGAGAGATGTCCTATGGAGAGGGAGAGACATGTGTTTGCTCCCAGAGAGATGTCCTGGGGAGAGGGAGAGACATGTGTTTGGTTCCAGAGAAGATGTCCTAAATGTGTCATAAATGAGAGAGAAGTCATGTTTTAAACTGGTTTCTTAAAAGGAAACTTGCAAAACCTTCTACAGATATATTTTATTTATGGGAAACAAGATTCACAATTTTGTTAAACTGCACGTTTATAAACATCCAGTACGTTTAAGAACTTTCCAAATTGTATTTCTAAGTGTAAGTTAAGAAATAACATATAAAAAGTCTGTTAAATCCGCTAAATTGTCATATATAGGTGTTGTGGGGGCTATCTCCTCTTTTGATTACCGAACTATGGACTCGCCCAATGGACTATAAACAGTCACCTACGTCGCTACGACGAGAAGGCAGTGACGGGCTAACTGGATGTCATTTGATTACTCTATCAATAACTACTTTCTGTATTACTAACTTACTCTTCTATAAACTCTCTATCTACCTATCACCTGATTGTTTGTTTTGTTATTAATTACTAACCACTCGGCAACCACAACAATAGAATATACCCTAGAACCTGTAAGTTGAATTGCTACTTTAGGCTTATTCTAGAGAAGATGGGCCGCTGCACTGTAGTTCCTGCCCGGGCTGTTTTAATGCTCCAGTCTGTCACTGGCTGTAAATAATATCAACCCTTTTTTGCTACTTTTGACTTTTGTTTCTTACCATTTTCGTTTTGTTTGTTTATTATTCTATTTTGATAATCCTGACTCGGTTGTGGCCAGCCAAGGGTTGCCATGTGCCTGCTGTACATGTTGGCCAGCGCAGATGGTGCACACTGACTTTTTTCAAAACCATTCTTGCCAGGTTCCTCTCTTCTGGGTGGCGTTGAATAAAACTGATGCTTGCGTGGGTCAACAATGAGATTGGACGGCGAGGAATAACTAAAACAAAAAAACAAAATATTTTCTTTGAATTAAAAAAGATTAAATAAAAAAAACTTATTAAGATGTTTTTATATTTTTATTAGTCGACCATAGTTGCTGTTGTGGACCTTACTAACTGTCGTGGGTGAAACACACCTCAGAATGAACTCTTCCAGTCACTATAAATGTGATCTCTCTCATCATCCAGAGAGAGAGAGAGAGGGAGAGAGAGAGAATTTCAGCATAGCAGCCGGGAGCCGTTATGCTGCCAGGCCGTATGCCACCATTTATGTATCTTTTGTTAATATATTTGTTAACCCTTAACACTGTCATGTTGTTTCTTATATTTATTAACTACACTGTATACAACACTATGCTCGACTACAACAAGTGGCGACCACAACACTAACCCACGCCAAACTTCCCTATCAAGCATTTATGGTCCCTAGGTCCTTAATTCTGATACCTACATCCTTAGAGATGACATCAGGAAATGTCAGCTTTCTTGCTCGCAGGCGATCAGAATGTGCCTTCCATAGAAGAAGAGGTAAGACGACCTCAGTTTTAGTTTTAAAAAGTTTAAAAAAGAAGTCAAAATAACTTTTTTTTAAATTTAACAGAATAGATTTGTTTGTTTTTGTGTTTTACAACATATCAACCTTTTAAGGTCATTTAATGCTGAGAACAATTATTTTATGTATCCACACACATAGTTCTTTTTTTGTTTTTTCATTAACATAATGTTTGCTATTTAATGCATAGCTGGAGAGAATGTGGGGATTCATACCTTTCTCAAGGTTATTAGACATAACTCTTGTTACGTGAATACAGATAGAAGAAAAAACAGTTACATACAAGACACGAATTTCATGCTTAGCAAAATTTATGTCTCATCTTTTAAATTTTGGCACTGTGGCAGGGGAGAGAATTAAAAAATGAATAAATTTGAAAATAAAAAAAATTATGATTACAAAAAAAAACATCAAGAAAAATAGTAAAATTTGTAGGAATTTTTAATGTTTTCTTACTTTGTTTGTTTGAGTAAATGGCATTGGCCATTTTGTTTAGGTTCTTTGATATTTGGTAAGTAATTACCACCGAGCTGAAAAGGAAAGAAAGGAAAATATAGTTAGTGGATTTGATAAAAACAAATCTTTTGAGGAATAAACTATATTAATCAGACTTTTTGTTCTCATCTTCTTAGTTTTTGATATTTTTGAAAAAAAAAAACATCAAAAACTACCAAAATGATGAAAAAAGTCCTAATAATAAAGTTAATTCCTAAAATATGAATCCTTATCTCAAAAATAAATATACAAATCCTTTGAGGTACAAAATCTATAAAAAGTTTTTTAAAATAAGGTCCTTATTTTCAAATGGACGGCGAGAGAAAGCATTGGTATAAACTTGTACTATGGAATCATATTACACCAGTTGAAATCCCAGACAAGGCCTTTGCATCCTGGTGAATTAAAAAAGCCACATGAACGTTGTTAGAGCAAAAAGGCCAAGAGTTGGGAACACTGACTGCAAAATCCTACAGCTGCTTTCAGTCTTCTTTCAGAAAAAGGCTAGCCTGGCACAAGGCTATCAACCCTGCCAAGTGACTACAAAAAAACGGTTATAAATATGACTCAAAGAGTCGACTATAAACTTGCTGAGTAAGAAAACTAAAAAAAATTATTATTTTTAAACCTTTTTATAAATAAATAAATTATAGATTAAGATAGAATTACTTTTGATTGATTAGTGGAAAAAGACAATTTTATCAATTTTTCTTTAATTTCCTGAGCTTAAGTTAAGAAATTGAACATGAAAGTCTGTTATATCCGCATAATTGTTATATAAAGAATATATACCCTAGAAACTGTAAGATGAGTTGCTACTTTAGGCTTATTCTAGAGAGGATGGGCTGCTGCACTGTAGTTCCTGCCCGGGCTGTTTTAATGCTCCAGTCTGTCACTGGCTGTAAATATTAACAACCCTTTTTTGCTACTTTTGACTTTTGTTTCTTACCATTTTCGTTTTGTTTGTTTATTATTCTATTTTGATAATCCTCAAGGGATTTGAGATATGGACATGTTCCGTGTATTATGTTTAAATACATTCATAAATAAGCCATAATCCCAAGTTCTTTAGGATCCTAACAATCTTCAGGGTTTATTCATGAATAGATGTTTTATAAATGCTTGATGATAGCAGTATTTTATTTTGATTTTTAATTCATAGCATCTTAGAAGAAAAATAAAAGATTACTATAAAGAAGAAAAAAATGCAAAGTTGTGAATATTTGTTTAGAAAATATTAATATCAAAGATAAAAAGAATAGCAATTGTCAGAGAATGATTTAATATTGGCATTAAATCTAGAAAAGAGGTTTATTAAAGAGAAACAATAAAATCAGCACTTTATGGATTAAATGAAATTTGAATTCTTACATTTGATGGCTTAATTGCTTGTGTAGCAGTCAGGTTTACAAAACCTTTCTTTTACGATGACAACTTACGACAGAGAGATTTACAGCTTGGCTGTCCAAGCTCCACTGTTGAAGACACAGCAATAGTCCAAGACTGTCTATGCAAGCAGCACATCGTCCGTCTCCCCCTCCAAGACACAAGCAATACAGCACCAGAAAGAACATGCTTTCTTAGTCCTTGACTTGATGAACCGGCAACATATCCACATGGACATACTGTACTCTAATAGCATACAATGACACAGTCCATGAAAAGGACTTTGTGCTATTACTGGTGTCTTGTACTAAACTTGTATGCCTAGCAATAAATATAATTTTCTTAATGTAGATGAATAAGCCCTTCACAGGTACAAAAAGAAATGTAAAAACAGGAAACATTTTGCAGCAAGCGTCATAGGTAATCTTTTACTTATTTATTAAAATCCAATGTAATAAACCTTTTATTTAAGCCATTGTAATAAACCTATTACTTATTTATTCAATTCAATGTAATAAACCTTTTATTTATTTATTACATTGCAATGCTGCCTTCGACTGAAAACCAAAATGCTAAATAAAAAAAAATTTTTCAGAATATGAAACATGCAAAAAACAATAAAAAATGAATTCCACAACGTTTAGCAAACTTACCAATCAAAGCTGACAGAATTTCCAAACATAATGACTAAAGGGAGAGAACCCAAAGTTAAAGGGAGAGAACCCAAAGTTAAAGGGAGAGAACCCAAAGTTAAAGGGAGAGAACGAAACTTTAAAATATTTTGAAAGCTTGTTTTTTTTTTATCAATATTTTATATTTGAATTTTTTCTAAACCAAAAATAAATCTAATGAAGATATTTTAAACTTAATGTGAAGAATGTCTTTGTAAATCGATTTGATTTAATCAAAGTAGACCTCATTACCTAATTAGGCAATAAATTATGCCTGGTAATTGTATTGTAGCTCACAAGTTTACGACACCATTTCTTTTACTATGCTAGCAAAAAGCAAACAGTCTGAGTTCTGTCCTCAACGGATTGGAGCACTGAGCCCTTCGTCTATCCCTCTCCAAGCATAAATGACAGTGGTGACAGAGAACCACATCCGTTTCCGGATTAAATGTGAGTTCTTTTGCTTTCTTTAAGATTTTAATTTAAACTCTTGATTTTTTTAATCAAGAGTAATGAATAACTGAAGTCAAAATAATACAAATAGTTAATCTATTAAGAGAGAATCTTATGATTAATTTTAAATTTGAACTTATAAAATTCTAGACAAAACTGAAGACAACAAAAAAAAAACAAGTTGCATAAAATTTATAGTAAAACAAATATTAACAATAAATAAAGATTTACAAACCTGAATTGATCTAAAACAAATTTATAATAAATAGGGCTTTTATGATATGCTTTTATTAAAAATTTTATCATTTCTTTTAATTCTTTACTTATCAGTAGGGCTGTGACAATATGCTTTTATTAAAGATTTTGTGATTTTAGCATTTCTTTTAATTCTTTACTTATTAGTAGGGCTGTGATAATATGCTTTTATTAAAGATTTTTCTTGTCACAGACTTGA
>JAUZSX010313556.1:0-12102 GCA_034780655.1 Idiosepius hallami | reverse complement strand
GTTATATTTTCTTCCAACATCAAAAGTCTTTTTTCCATTTAGGCATTAGAAAGGTTTATGTTTCAAACAAATTAAAAGTCTTTAATCAAAAAAATATAAAGATTATTTCAAAGATTTTCTGCAGGTTGAAAATAACCAAGTTGAAAAGTTGACAGTAACTCCTTTGGACCCTAACTTACCAAAATTACCAAGTAGTCACTCATTCAGACTTATTATATTTGAGGAATAGATTACTATTGGTGTGTCTTCTTTTGCTTAAACCTTTGAACCCCAACTTATCAAAATTACCAAGTAGTCGCTTAGAGTCCTTATATTAGAGGAACATACTAAAGCCAAAATAATGGTATGCCTTTTTTGCCTTATGTTGTCAGGGCCGATATATCGGCCTCTTTGGGTTCAACGAGTTAATGTTATCAAGGCTGATATATCAGCTCTTTAGGGTTCAGTAATCCAAAAAAAAAGTTAAATGTAAGGCCTAATCTAAAAGAAAAAAAAAGGGTCAAATTATTTGAATTTGGTGTTAAAAAAAGGCCCATCTGTTGGCAACCCTGATGATTTGAAAATCAGAATTGAAAATGAAATGAAACCTTAAATTTCTGGCCAACTTTGAAGTAGCAAAAAGTAAATCGTTTCAGTCAGTCTCGGCTTTTATTAAGTCACGTTGTTTAGCCGTTGAGACAAAGGGGAAGAAAAGAAAGGCAAGAAGGACCAGGTGTAAAGGCTTTTCTTTCTTCTTCTATGTCCCTCTTTCTCTCCCAGCCAGGATTATTCATTACTACTACTTGTAAACTCTGACGAGGGCCGTTTCCGTTGCTGTTGAGTGACTACCACCACCACCACCGCCACCACCGCCCCGGCCGAGAGCTGCTACTGGCTGCTGCTGCTCCTGCTGAATACCGTTGGGCTCCTCGTAGTCAGGAATTCCCTCGTAGTTTTGTTGTTCCCCAACCAAACCAGTTTCTGCCTCGACCGTAGTAGTCAGCTGGACTTTTTAAGGCTTTCTTTACTCCTAACATTTACTTCCATCGGGTAAGTAAAAAAAAAAGATCTATTTATTTATTTCACCTGCTGTAGACACAGACAGACAGACAGACAGACAGAACAAAAACACGCACCCAGCATTTTTTTTACCCATAAAATAATGCAAGTAAATAAAAAAATAAGTTTTTTTTTTCAATAATTTTCTCTTCACCTTTGGACCCTGACTTAGCAAAATTACTAACTATTCACTCAAATGCGTTCTATGAGACAATTTTACCAGGGAGGAAATATTGGTGTGTGTTTTTTTTGCCTTAGGTCACCCAGGCCGATGTATCGGCCCCTTAGGGTCGAAAGGGTTAAGATTTAAAAAAAAGTTTTGTCTTTAGCTTTTCTTTGGGCCGTAAAGCCAATATATGGGCCTAGGCGACCTAAGGCAAAAAAAAAAAAAGACACACGGATATTTTGGCCCTTACGGTCCTCTAACGGCTCCAGTGACCAAGTTGGTAATTTTGCTAATTCTGGATCTAAATAATTAATGTCTAAAAAAAATCAATTGGTTTAATTTTAGCATTAAGTCCAATCCATGAAAAATCATTATTTAAGTATTTTTTATAAGAACTAAGTTAAATTTACTTGTTTTGGGATTTGTTTTTGGTTGTTTTTCGTTTGTAAACAGTTGTGTTTCTTCTTTCCTTCATCTGAGGGTGCCCCCCCCCCTTCAGATCATCATCTTTGACTGGAAGAGAACTGATATTAATGATGCCTTTCTTTTTGTTCGTTTTTTTAGTTTGAATTTAATCTAGCCATTTTTGTTTATAATTAGATTAAAACCGATGTGAAAGGTATGAATTCCCCATTTAGTGCATGTTTACGAACGTTTATCAAAAAATTGTTTTTTTTTACATAAAATGATCTAAAAAGAGGTTGATGTGCCGTCAAATAAACCTTTTTTTAAAATGTTGTTGTTTGGCAAGTGAGGGGAGCAGTCTGCTTTCGTTTAAAAACTTCCATAAATAAAATGCATTAAATGCAAAACCGAAACAAAAATCAAAATATTTTGGGGAAAATCAATTCACCAATGTTTTTCTTTTTTTTTTAAACAGTTTTTTGTTTTATTATTGGTTTGTTTTTATTTGTTTTTCTGAATGCTGCTGCTGTTGGTCTCCCTTGCCAGAGGGGCCTTCTCTCTTGGCCTTGCCCTGTTAATAAGTGCTTATTTCTTTATAAAGAAAGAAACCCTAAAGCAGAAATACAAAACTCATTTCCAACGCTATGAGCCGTGATATTGATTAACCTTGTAGAAGGAATAACAACACCAAAAATCTCAAACTCTCCATGTTTTTTTTTCCCTTTGACTTAAGTGAAACGAAAAAGAAAGTTAAAATCCGAGTTTTTGTTTCTGTTGTTTGATGGAAAAAGAAGAAATTAAAGAACCCAAAAACCGTTAACAAAATTGTTTTGTTCACTTTCACTTGCAGTTCCTTTTATTAAAGTTACTGACTGTTGCTGTTATTTGCTTTACTCTGCTGCACTAATTTGGAGATTTCGGAAAACAGCCGATCGAGTAGTTTTAGTTTTGTCTGTCCTAATGGCACAAGTGTTGCTTGCTGACTTCTTAGGGTTTTCCCAATGTTAAGAACTATTTCTAAACGAATTATTTTACTCTAAATAAATAGCTGACAATTAAAAAGTTAATAAACACTAAATCCCAAAGAAAATAAGATTTATTTTAAAAAAAAAAAGCAAGCAACAACAACAAAAAGAAAAACAGTAAAATGAAAATATTTCGAACCGTCGCTAAAGCCGATTAAAAACAGCAGTCAGTACAGACCACATTCAGTCCAGTCAATACCACAGACAGACCACACAATTTAAGCACAAGTCACTACTACTACTTATCAGCATAATAAAAAAAACGCACAAGAAGAAACCTCAAGAGATCAATTTATTTATATGAATTAGAATATGGTAATAAAAAAAACGAAATTAAAAGAGATTATTATTATTATTATTATTATTATCATTATTATTTTTATTATTATTATTTAAGAAAATTAATTCAGTCAGCTTTTACGTGAAACTTAGTTTGTTAAAATAATGATTTCTATAGACTAGAAAACAAATTCCCTCACCCTCAACAAATTTAGGAGGAATAAGTAGCGGGGGTGACAGGCGCACAAGCACAACCGATTGAATTTAGCAAAAGAACGTTCTTACCTTATTTTCAAAACAAATTAGGATAAGATTATGACAAGGAAAGGAGAGACAGAGAGAGAGAGAGAGAGAGAGAGAGGCCTCTCAAACTATCATAAATAAATCGACACAAAATCTACAATATTTTATATTTTGAAACTATTTTATTTATTTTCATCAAATTGTGAAAATGTTGACTTTTGAAAAAAAAAGATAAATTTAGGATTAGTCCTTTGAATCCTGACTTATCAAAATTACCAAATAGTCACACAGAATCGTTATATTAGAGGAACATAAAGCCAAAATATTGCTTTTTGTCAGGCCGATATATCGGCCTCTTAGGATCCAAAGGGTTCAGATACCTCCAAAATTAGAACAAACAAATTAGTTGAAAAAATAAAAAATAAATCCCTAACCCTTATTTCTTTTGAAAGAAAGAAAAAGGGATTTCTTTGACTCGTTGTTGATGTTTTCTAAAAGTTTCGGGATCATCATCATCATCGCTGACGCTGCTCGTATATCATTGTGGCCTGCGGGGGCAGTGGTGGGTGATCGGTCCACAATTGAGAAAAAATTCTTTTTTTCTCGTTGGAATTCATTCTAAAATTGTCTGCAAGTAGGGCCTTGATTAGCCCCCCCCTCCCCAACAGACCCCGCAATTTCAAAAGGGCCGAATGTTCCTTGGGGTCCACAAGGCTCCTTGGCTTCACAGAACTTTCGTGATGAAAATAATTACCCAAATAATTCCTTGTTAGGATTAACTAGAAAACCATTATTATACTTGTATGTTAGAATATACACCTATCAATCCATCCATCTCTACCTGTAAGTCTCTCTATATTTCTATATGTATGTAAATATAGACTTTGATCGAAGCCTATAGTATGTTGAGGGGGGTTCAAGTTGCCATTTTTAGGGTAAGGTGGCTGCAAGGTGCTTTCTGCGTCAGGATCGCTTAGTGGCTAAGCACGGCACTGTCTGTAACTCTGTCTGTCTATTGTTGTCTGTCTGTTGCTATTTTACCGTTATGTTGTTTTGTTTTGAATTATTTACTTTAACCCTTCTTCTTGTTTTAATGTTTTCCTTTTTTGTCCTACCAACATGCAGTGTTTTTTTTTGCTGTGGGTGCTGGCAGGGTGCAGGGAGTTGCTGTTTTTAGTGCCTGGGTCAGTTATGGTTTTGCCAGTGGGACATGGTTGCTGGTTGGCCGGTCTTAAGAATAAACAACCCCCCCCTTACCGTTGATAATCCGTTAACCACGACTCCCCTGACTTTGACAACAAACCATCATTCAATTTTATCGAATTATTAAAAGATATTTTAACACACACACACACACACACACACACACACAAACACTTTTGTATGTTTGTTTGTTGAATTGTATAGAAGGGTAGGATGAAATATCCAGTGATTTTTCGTTTATCTAAGACACCAGGCAAAAGCGCAATAGTCTACCATCAACCATCACCATCACTCACTCCCCACCATTTCCACTCCAAATCCTGCCAAGCGGCCATAGAGCACATACCCTGGCAGTAGGCAGCAGTGAGTGCAGCACTTCAGCCAATTTGAATATCCAATCTTTTTCCAATTTTGGTCGAAAAATGAAAATCAGTTTTTGATTCTTTGAAATGCTTTTTTGATTTTCCTTCGTCTTTCATTTAATTCTCGTATTTTCTGTTTCTAATCATTTGTTCTAGTTCTCTCTCTCTCTCTCTCTTATCTCTCTCTCTCTCTTCTCTCTCTCTCTCTCTTTTCTCTCTCTCTCTCTTCTCTCTCTCTCTTTTCTCTCTCTCTTTTCTCTCTCTCTCTTTTCTCTCTCTCTCTTTTTTTTCTCTCTCTCTCTCTCTCTCTCACTAATCATCTTTGTCCCTTTGTATCTCTCTCTCTCTAAGAAAATTATTTTAATGGATATATTTACTTAGTCGCGAGCACCATCCCAAGTTTGTTACAAGACTATTTTAACGTGCTTATTGGACTTTTTGCAATCGGTTTCACCCTTCACCTAGACGAGAAACTCTACTTGAGTTGACAAGTCTCATCTACCCGGGTTTTTGGGATCAGTTTTATCCTTAATCCTTGACGAGTTACTCTTTCGAGTTAATGAGCCTCATCTGCCTTTTGACTGGGATTTAAACTCTTGCAATTGCCTGGGATTTGAACTCAAGTAATTACTTTAAAGGAAATACACTCGATTTTACAGATAGATACTGTGTCTTTTCAGAAACCTGGGAGGCAGAATAACTCCCAAATTTGTATTAATATTCGACTATACCCTCTGTGTGTGTGTGTGTGTGTGTGTGTGTGTGTGTGTGTGTGTGCTGTTGTTGTCACAACAATCATGTTTATTCCATATTTATTAATAGTGAATATATTGTAAGAAATTACGGATAGATATCATGCATGCATTGTATTTACATGAACATGCACTTCTTGCTGAGTGGGCCACGGCCACTGCCACACAGTAATATCCTTATTCTAGGTTGAGTATGAAAGGATGAGACATTCTACACTGTACTGTGTCTGTGTGTTGTGTGGATGATAATGTGTACTCTCCTACTGTGTGTATTATGTTGCCCTATTTGTGTGTGTGTAATAAAAATGTGTTGATTTTTACGAACTTTGACCTCTGGCTTGTATGCTTAACGGCATATCAATTGCCAAATTGGGCAGCGAATTTGGGGCATTGGTAATAGCAACATTAACATTGATTACTTTTGTAAGCCGAGGAATTTAATGAGCACTTATAAAAATAGCGTTGTACCTAATTTAGGTTAGTGCTCGACTATGTCATTGGCTGACACTCGTGGTCGAGTATGACTGTCCTCCGTCTTGGTTCTGTGGACCCTTTTGGGGGGACGCCTGTGCATGATATCTTTTAACGTGGGGAGACTGATGCACCTGCAGTCACCTCATGGCCCCTTGGCAGGGGAGGACCTGGTTCCAATGGCATGGAGAGAACCACAACGACTGGAGGTGATCCTCTGTTACAGCCTTCATTCGCCTTCAGTGCCGTTGTGTCACAACGGCTCGAGCAAGTAAATATAAACAATAGCCCCCCCCATTTGTATCTTTTAATTTGCAGCCATGACTGTTTTTTGCTTAAGAGAAATCGTTCAGGTCCAAAATAACAGAATTTGTTGAATCTTTTTTTCAAAAATTAATTTTCTTTTTCTTCCTCAGTTTAAGTACAAAATTAGTGCCGTGCTTAGCCAATGAGCGGCTCCGACGAAGAATGTGCCTTGCAGCCCCTTTACCCTAAAAAAAGCAATTCCCCCTCAACATACTAGAGCCTTTGACTATATATACATACTTATAAAAATATATTTATGTCAAGAAACCCTAGGCAGAAAGAGAGAGATGTATATTTCAGTTGTAATAATGATTTTCTAATTAATCCTAACAATTAATTATTTTGGTATTTTTTTTTTTTGCATGACAAAATATCTGTGAAGCCAAGAAGCCTTGTGGCTCTTAGGGAGCTTGCGTCTCCCACCCGGCAATTGTGGGGTCTGCGGGGGCTTTAAGCACGGCCCTGGTGACAATGCAAACGATTGTTTATAAGGAGCAGAACCACGGCCTCTGCGGAGGCCTCGGTAGAGCACACACTGAAAAAAAGACAAATGAAATATAAAATCTGTATTTCCTTCCTCATCCTCCGTGGATGGGGAAGAGATAGATAGATTGATAGAGAGAGAGAGAGAGAGAGCGAGAAAGAAAGAGAGAGAGAGACACACACACACAGAGAAACAGAGAGGGGGGGTTAATATAATCCTAGATTTTTAAATAGATTAATTAAATCTTGATTTAATTCCAACGATTTTTCAGGAAGTCTGCTTTATTAAGATTTTTCACGAAAATTTCTTTTTTTTTTAACTTGAAAAAAGGAAATGGATTAAAATCTCTCATCAATCCATAAGCTTCTAATTAAATTTCACTGGGGGTTCTCAACCTTTTTTACCCAAAGCCGCCGTTTTATTTCTTTTCTCGTGGGGGACGCCTTCATAATTTTTAGACATAAGACATGATTTTAGGCGTTTATTTATAAAAAAATATAATTTTGAAATCCAAACTAGTTTAATACAGAAGAATTAGTGTAGTAGTAGCATTAGTTGTAATAGTAATAGAGTTTGGACAAGCATCTGTCGTAACCGACAATGCTATAGAAAACGAACTATGGCATTTTATGACCAACTATGGCCCATTAGGCCCAGATGCCGTGTAGCAAGTGCCACCGGTGGTGCGTTTCCCGCTTCTGCTGCACCTCCCGTAAGAGTAGTGATATCTCAGGTTAGATCACACCAGACGACACCGGCGCGGGTGACAAGCAGAGCGTTCGCGAGCCACCGTGAAAAAATGCGCCTTATTTCGGATCTCCACGGGGACTGTTAAGCTTGCTTGGATGGTTTTGGCATTGACCAAGCGCTTCTCTCGTCCGAACTCTCCCTGCATCAAAGGAGGTGGCCATGCCATTAGGTCTGAGAGAAAGAGAACAGGTGAACAGGTGCAAAGGCTGCCACAAAAGAAATCGATGAAAATCTTAAGTGTCTTAATGGGGACCCACTCCATTTGGCGGCTGGATGCATACACTGTGCAAGTTGGCCGTTGACCCCCAAAAGGGGTTCATCCGCCCTTTGAAAAGTCTTGTTTTTAATCCTTCAGGGAAACTAGCCACTCTCCTTACCAAACAAATCTCATAGAGGAACCAGTTTAGTCGACGGCAGGTAGTACTTTTAACTTTTAAAAAAATGCTTTTTGTTAAAAGCATATTCTGAAAAAAGTAAAACCAATATGCTTTTAACAGAAAACATATTCTTTAAAAAAAAGAATATTCCCGAGAAATAAAAGCATATTATTTTTAAAAACAATATTCCCTAGAAAAAAAGCATATTCTTAAGCATATTCTTGAAGAATATTTCCAGCATGTTAAGAGAATATAAAGCATATTCTAAAAAGAATATTCTTGTCACAGCCCTAATAATAATACTATGTTTCTTCCATCGTCAAGTAAATCCAGTTCATTCTTTTTAGCTTTACTGATTATAACTGGTTAAAAAATATTGGGCACCCGTAATTTGTTGGGTTTTTTTCTCTGAATCCAAACCCCCTAAAATATTACATTGACTGTAAGAGGCATCGTGGATCACGGTTAGGAAGCACTCCCCTAGACACACACACATCACTTCAATAGCAATGATTCGCATAAGCAGGGCCGTGCTTAGGGTGCCCGTTGAATCCAAAAATGTGGGGGGAGGGGGAAGCTCCCAAGGGGCCGCAAGGCTCCTTGGCTTCATAGATGTATTGTAATGCAAAAAATTCCCAAAATAATTAATTGTTAGGATTAATTAGAAAATCATTAAAACAATTGAAATCTTCATCTACAAATCCATCTTTCTTTTTGCCTATCTCTCTCGATATTTATTTGTAGATGTATGTATATATACTCGAAGCCTCCAGTATGTTGAGGGAGGGAGTAACTTGCCTTTTAAGGGTAAAGGGACCGCAAGGCTTATTCTGCGTCGGGGTGGCTAAGCACGGCACTGCGCATAAAAGGCTGAACTTTTTGTTGGAACAAAAGATTAACTTCATCCCATATTTTTTGTGAATGTGGGAGAATAGGGACCACGCCTAGTATTACACAAAAACGCATTGGCCTGTATCGGGGGGAAGGAGGGCAATTGGTGCCTTTCCAAGAAAAGAACGTCATGAACGACCCTCTGGAGGACAGAGACAGAATGCTCTTCCCACGGCTGAATATTAAGCTCAGTTTAATCAAAACAGTTCCCCAAGGCCCTGGACAAGGATGACATCTGACTGTTTTACGTATTAGTGCCAGGCTTTTTCGGGATTGACCTTGGAAAGGTTCAAAGCTGGTATCTTTGACTGTCCACGGTATGGTCAGCTCATCAAGAGACCCAGAGTTCAAAAATTAATGAAGTGGAGCTGGAAGAGTTTTATGTTGTGGCCGGTACTGACACGTGTCGACAGACGATTGATTGCCGAGAGGGTCGAGCTGGAATCTGAAAGCGCTATTTACATTTTTTGGCGATGCTCGATTTTCTGGGCCCCTCCAAAACTCCAGGAGAGGGACGTATCTCACCTGCTGGTCTGATGAAAGTTAAATGGAACAAGACGAAGACCAGGAGTAGTTTTTACTGTTTATTCAGCCATGGAGTTCTTGGCACGCGGTCAGAGCCCCTCTAAGGTAATCTTACTACGTTTAGACTCGAAGATGACTGAGTTGCTCTAACCCATGACAACATTACATAGCTATTAAGGGGGCGGGCAACTATGGATAAGCAAAGGCATCCATAATTACACTACAAGAGTGAAAGGCGTTTGTTCTGGTAGCGAAGAGCTTTCTTGGTAACCATAAAGCCAGAAATTTTACAGAACTTTCCAAAAACATGCTGACTGCTTTCAAGAACCTGAGCTGCACCATGAATATAAAGATGTGTAAAACTCTAATCGTCGGGTTTGAACGGGTTCTACATCCGGTTTTGAATTTATGCGCATGTGCGGGGCTAGATCAAGTAGGCGTTATATTTCCAGAAGAAAATATGAAATTGAACTGTGAACACTGCTATTCTTAAATGGTCACCTATTGTACTACTGGCCAGGCTCGATGTTGCTTAACTTCGGTGATCTGACCGTATAAATGATTTCAGCATTTATAAGAGGTGACAACAAACAAAATCTCTCAACGCAGGTGCGAAAAGAGTCGAAAATTACATTTTTTTTAGTTTTCTTATTAATTTTAATTTCGACAAAAATCAAGTAATAATTTGCTAATGGACGTTTTTGTCGTTGTTGTTGAGTGTTGATAAGGGAAATCCAGTGCCATGCTTTGTAACACCGTGACCCCCAAACAGAATGATCATTGCGCCCCCTTTACCCACAAAATTCAACTTTTGCTCCTTCTCAACATACTAAAAGCTTCTATTATTTGACATACATTCGTACATATATGCATATATATATATAATAAATGTTATTAAGGTTTAATGATGCGTAAAAAGTGTAAGTCAGTTATATATATAGCAACCGTCACGGTCTTTTCTCTAATAATGACTTAAACATAAAACTGCGATTTTTCTTTTCAATATGCGTTCATTTATAAATGCATTATCAACTGTGAAGAACACCGCATCAAATACAAGTAGAATATTCATGAATTCCAGATCACCACAGATTATTTATTACAAGTAACACAGGTTAACATGATATATGCACTTAAGTGCAACTACAAGTTTCAATAGGAAGAAACATTTTTAATGGACTTTGGGCGATTTTGTTTGTCATTCTCTTTTGCTCAAGTTTATTGTACTTTCTGATACCCATTTTTACATGTAGCCACCGTGGTTGGTAATATTGCCTACATATAAGTACCGAGCACGTGACTTGCCACAGACTTTTGCACAATAAATGAGATTTGCAGAACGTGTGTGTAGTCTGAGGAAATGTTTTTTTTTTGTGCAACTTGCTCTCAATTTTAAGTCGACCTCTTGATTTATTTATTAAAACCAGGATAAAAACATCGACTTATAATCGAGTTAAGTGCCGTGCTTAACCATTTAGCGGCCCCGATGCAGAATGCACCTTGCAGCCCCTTTACCCCTATAAAAAAGTTAAGTTGCTTACCCACAACATACTATAGGCTTCGATTAAAATCTCTCTCTCTCTCTCTCTCTCTCTCTCTCTCTCTCTACGCCCCATCTCTTGATGTTGAGCACTTTGAATTGTGACCTTCCAACTCTCACTACTCAAACTACTAAGCAAAGCTCCACCTGCCCTTCCAGGGTACGGGGTAGAGCACTCTCGTAGATGGACATTGTCGTTTGAATTACAATTTACTGGGTGAGCTGGCGGCTAAGTGGATAGGGTTACTGACTGGCACCGTGTCGGTGAAGGTTTCGATCCTGGCTAAAGGCGATCCTGGGGTTTGCGTAGCTGTACTGACGAGGAGTGAACTTCGAAACAAGCTTGACAACAGATTGCAAAATATATATATATATATGATATTTACACCAACCCATATATATATATATGATATTTACACCAACCCAAGTTTGGCACAAAGCCGTTTTTATGTGCTCTTAACCTGGCATTTTGAATTCGGTGTTACCCTTCACCTAGATGAGTTAACGGGCCCCATCTGCCCGAGGCTGCTAAACTGAAAGTCAAGTACAAAAAAGCTCAGGTATGTAGAGCACGTAAAAATGGCCTTGTGCCAAACTTGGTTTGGTGTCCTATCAAGTGAAAATGATATCTTCGATCGAAAGGTCCAGTATATTGAGGAAGGGGGGGTAAGTTGCCTTTTTAAGGGTAAAGGGGCCGCAAGTCGCATTCTGTGAAGGAGTCGCTAGGTGACCATGCAAGGCACATTGAAGATACCCCGACTAGATACTGGAATTAGAGGGGTGTCTGGGTTGGGTAGGTGGGTGGGAGAGACAGAGAGAGAGAGGGAGAAAGAGAGAGAGACAGAGAGGGAAAGAGACAGTGAGAGACAGAGACAGAGAGAGAGATTAAGAGAGATAGAGAGTGAGACAGAGAGAGAGAGAGAGAAAGAGAGAGAGACAGAGAGGGAAAGAGACAGTGAGAGAGAGAGACAGAGAGAGAGAGAGAAAGAGAGAGAGAGACAGAGAGGGAAAGAGACAGTGAGAGAGAGAGACAGAGAGATAGAGAGAGAAAGAGAGAGAGACAGAGAGGGAAAGAGACAGTGAGAGAGAGACAGAGAGAGAGAGAGATTAAGAGAGATAGAGAGTGAGACAGAGAGAGAGAGAGAGAGAAAGAGAGAGAGACAGAGACAGAGAGGGAAAGAGACAGTGAGAGAGAGAGACAGAGAGATAGAGAGACAGAGAGAGAGACAGAGAGGGAAAGAGACAGTGAGAGAGAGAGACAGAGAGAGAGAGAGACAGAGAGAGA
>JAUZSX010313534.1:0-12105 GCA_034780655.1 Idiosepius hallami | reverse complement strand
CAGCCGTCTCTCTCCATATTGCATTAACCAACGCAATAGAAATAAACAACCTTAAATAGCAGAATATTGGTTGTTCGGTTTTGTTCGTCTTCTCTCTTCGTTTGTAACTCTGTTTCTAGCAAACTTCCATGTGAACAGATGCGCCCTGCACTGCAGATCACGGCCACAACAAGTACAGGAACACAAGAACAACAGACAACCACGGAACAGGCAACCACTAGACGAGACGTGCAGAGGGATGTGACCATATGCCCTGATGCAACAACAACCCTAGACGTGCAGGTGCCATTAACTGGTTCACAATAAAGCTTTTGTACAACTAGTGACGGTGTCTTGGGTTTACATCCCAGAACTTCAAATAAGGATTGACAGGTCTATTTGCTCTATTATTATTTCATTATAATTACTAAGGATTCAAACAGTGCCGTGCTTAGGCACATAGCGGGCCCCATCGCAGAATACACCTTGCGGCTCCTTTACCCAAAAAAAGGCAACAACTTGTACACCCATAATATACTATAGGCTTCGATCAAAGTCTCTATATGCACACATGTAAAAAATACGTATATAGAGAGATGGATCGATACATGTATATCTACTCATATAAGTGTGATAATGTATTTTTTTTAAATCCTAATAATTAATCACTTTGGTAATTTTTCTATTACAAAAGATCTGTGAATCCAAGGGGCCTTGCGGCCCCTTGTGAGCTTGCAGCTCCCCCCCCTGTAGTTGCATGGTCTGCGGGGGCGCTAAGCACTGCCCTGGATTCAAACAATTATAAAACCTATTTTTTTCATTTTCATGATATTTTGTAAGACTTGCAGATTTTATTGAGCAACTTATATGGGTTCAGCTAGTGAAAATATATCATTATATTAAGCATTTTACTAAAAAGGGACTTAGGAAAGAAGTGGATTTATACCTTTGCCAAGGATATTAGCTCCTAAGTGAATAAATACCCTTAAAAAGTTTGTTTTTTTTTTTACTGTAAAGTTCCAAATATTTCCTAGTTTAAAAAGAGTTTGCTTTCTTCAGAGATGGTTTTATATCGTCTTAATATCCATTATTCATTTTCATCCAAAGTCTGAAAAATAAAATCTATTTTTCATGTTTTTTAAGGATCTTAATGTACAGTTTTAAATATATCCTTGTCTGAGTTTGGATTATCGATTGGTAGGTCTATAAGCAGCACTGTGCTTAGCCACATAGTGGCCTCAACACAGAATGCACCTTGTGACCCCTTTACCCTAAAAAAAGCAATTTGCACAACCCACAACATATTATCGGCTTTGATCAAAGTCTATATATACATATACATAGGGCAGCGACAGTAGAGCATTGGTAAAAGCTTGGGCTCTGGAATCATAGTACATGAGTTTAAATACCAGTCAAAACCATTATATTCACCTTTAGCTGCCTCAGGGAGATGCGGCTCGTTTACTCGGGAGAGCAGCTCATCTAGATGAAGGGTGACACTGAATGTAAAAAGCCTGGGTAAGAGCACGTAAAAATGGCCTTGTGCCAAACTTGGGTTGGTGCTCACCAACTAAATATAATATATTACGTTTATTGGTAGAAATAATTTTCTCTAGACTCATTTTTATTCTGATTCAATAATCAATAAAGCATTTTTTTTTTACTATTCCATTTTGGTTTTCCAATTCTATTTGCCTCTAAAGTGTTATTTAATCTGAATTCTTTACTTTGATCAATTCTTAGCTGATGCCTTTAAAACAATCAAATTCTGACTCAATAATCTTTTTAATTAGATGACATATTTTTTTGTTTTTCTATTTAAGGGTTGTAGCGATTGACCAGAGAGGATATTCTTTGTCAGATAAGCCAAAAGGAAGACGCAGTTACACAAAAGAAAAACTTTCATCTGATGTTGCTGAAGTAATTGAAGCCCTTGGTACGTAATTGATTGATTGACTCATTGATTTATTGATTTTTTCAAAAAAAAAAAAAATGTAGGTCAATTCCTGCCTGAAGATTTTACCTTCTGTATGATAAATTTATCGTTAAAGGGCTGTAGTTAGTTTTCTACATCTTTGTTGACTTCTTATAACTTCTTATTTCTTATCCAAATTTCTTGAATAAATCAAAATTGTATTTTTATTATTGAATTTCATTATTGCCGGAAGGTCAACTTGGGACAGTGCATAGGATGTCAGACTTTGGAATCGTAATATGCGAGTTTAAATCCCAATCTTTCTGTGTATGTTCACATTTAGACTAATACCCTTAGGAAAAAGTAGGAATCCCCACTTTCCCTCCAGCTATTGGTTAAATAGTGCAAATTCTGTTATACTGAAAACTATGTGTGGACAATAAGAACCTTGATCAAAAAACAAATGTTCTCGATATTAAATGCTCGAAAAGGTTGATATGCTGTAAAATAAAAACAAACAAATTTCATTTGGTATTTTTTTGGGTTTGCAAATTCAAATTTCTTACTCTGAAATTCCCTTTTTTATTAATCTTAAACGAGCAATACCTATGGAAATTCCACGGTAGTTGAACATTTATAAAGCAAACAATAAAACAAACCAAATATAAAATGATTTTCATCAAGCGAAAGTGAATAATAAAAGTAGGTAAAGTAAAGTTTTTTAAGAGTGTAACTCTTTGGACCCTGACTTAGCAAAATTACCTACTCGATAATCAGAGCCATTCTATAAAAGGACCACGGAGGGCCAAATATATCGATGTGTCTTTTTTTTTGGCTTTTTTTATATGAAAACTAATTTCATGTGATTAAAAGTATTCTACAATAATAACAATAATAATGATAATAATGAAAATTGGTCATAATAATAATCAAAATTATAGTGATAATACATTTTTACCAATTTTTTAAATCTAAAAAATACATTCAAGTTTGAATGCTACGTCATCTTTTTCAGGTCAAACCAAAATTACAATAGAAATTAAACTTTTAATAATAAAAACCATTATCAGTCGGTTTTCTTCATGGACAACCCAAATTATCATTATGGACCCAAATTTGTTATATTTTTTCTGCGGACTCTCAGAAATATTCCATGGACCCCTAAGGTCTAAATAAATAATAAACAAATAGTGGTTTAGAATCTCTAATGATAACTGATACGACTGAATATCAGAAGAATCTTAACCAGAAAACTGCAAATTACATTTCAATGAGTCTACTTTTAAGTGTCTCTAACATGCTTTTTACTTTTAGATCATCAATTTATAGATATATCTATTTTCTTCTTATTTTCTTGTGTCCAGGTTACAAACACTGTGTTTTGGTTGGACATGACTGGGGAGCTATTATAGCTTGGGTCACTGCACAGCGATTTCCTCAACTGGTTTCGAAATTAATCATCATGAACTGCCCACATCCTGTTATTTTTCAAGAACATCTTGCTGCTAATTTCTCTCAAGTTAGAAAATCTTGGTAAGTTTTATTTGTGTAAACTAAAAAGAACGTTTCTCAAAAATAATTGGTCTCGGCATTAAATGACTTAAAAATGTTGATTTGGCATTAAAACTAAACAAACAAATAACCTTATCAGAGAAAGACTGCACTGATAATGTTCAAACACCATTGCTGGTTGGAAGTCGAAGTGAGACCAACAGACAGACAGACAGACAGACTTCAGATTTCAGAATGAGACAAAATGAATAATCTTGCAATTTCTCAGCAGCAATATTACCAACCTGGGGTCTTGGGACTCCTACAATATACAAAATGTATGGATCATATGAAAAAGGACTTACCTGCATTATTGCTCTTCAGGAAAGAAGAGGGAAAGAGAAGGCTTACCTCGGAAGCACGCACGTGTGTGTCTGACCTGTGGAAAGAAGGAAAATTCCAAGATGGCCTTCATGCCCTTTTGTTAGATCCAGTTCACGTGAATTGGCAAGAATTCTCAAAAATCAAAATGGAGTAAAGAGTAGCTTTAAAATGATAAACATTGAGATTTATTCAGAAAACACTGGGATTTATTTTTTCACAATATTTAAGGTGAGCTTTGATATAAAAAAATGATGATGTAACAATAGTTAAAAAAAACTCTTAATAGCACAAATTATTAAACCTTATCTTAGAAATGAATTGATATTGTGTATAAAGAAATAAAGATGAGGATAATAGTCCAATAACTCTAAATATTACAAATTATCAGAAGTTCTTTTTTTTTTCTTTCTTTTTTTTTTTTAAATTATACAAATTTAAATAATACAAATAGAAGTTTTGATAAACTTTTATGATTTTATTTTTAAAATTTTTCTTTTCTTTAAAAAAATAATAGAAATTATAAGAAATTCTCTGATTTGTTTAATCAAATCTTTCTTTTCTACAAATTATCAAAAAACTTTCTATGGTTTGATTAAAAAAAATCTCTTTTCTTTTCTTTAAAAATAGGTACATATTTTACTTCCAAATCCCTTATCTTCCTGAATTCATGATTTCGAATAACAACTTCCAGAATTTAAGTGACACATTTAAGAAGGGTGTAAGGAAGGAGTACATGGATCAAGAAGACATTGAAGTTTATAAATATGTCTTTGGACAAAAAGGTAATAATCAAGTTTTTAAACAAAACCCCTTAAAAGACTTCTGGATTTTTTGTTCAGTGTCTGAGGTGCCCTAAGAGAGAACCTAAAAAGAAGAGATTGGGAATTTTTAAAGCCTATGGTAGGGTAATCTGCTACTTGAACCCATTATATTGGCCTTGTGCCTAACTCAATTCTTGTTTGACCAAGTAGATATCAGTTATTTTAATTGTGTAGGATATTAACCTTTCTACATAAATTAGGAACAAGAAAAAATAATGAACCATTTTAAATGTCAAGGACCAAAATGATGGAGACTAAATCTGTAACATTTTTATCAGCTCCAGCTGAAAAAAAAGGGGACTAAAATGCTATATCTTTTCATTGTGATAAATATAGATATAACATTATGCTTTTATTAACAAATATTCTTGTTGCATCTCTAGTTATTAGGGCTGTGACAAGAATATTCTTTAATGAAAGCTTATTATCAAAAACCTTTTAACTACAATATTAAAAGAAATAGTTAAATCGCAAAATAGTCAAGTAATTACAGGAATATTCTTTAATTGCCACAGCCCTACTAATAACTAAAGAATTAAAAGAAATGGTAAAATCACAAAATAATCATTTAATGACAAGAATATTCTTTGCTAAAAGCACATTATCCCAACCCCAGTAATAACTACAATTTTTTTAAAAATGGTAAAATCGCAAAATAGTCAAAAAAGGACAAGAATATATTTTTAAAAAAGCATGTAATCGCAGCCCTACAGATAACTAATTCTAGGGGAGGTAATTCAATCTAAATTTATTTTTTGCATTATTAATACAAAACTTTAATATTTAAAAATAATCATTAGATGATTTCGATAAATGTTCTTGAAAGGCGTCTAGTAAATGTTTTAATTATTTTACTCAAGTCTGATACATTCTAAAAATTGCTAAATAAACTGATTTATATCTAATTGTTACTAAATGAACTATTAGCTCTCTTATTGCTTTTAAAACCTATTTTGTTTTGTTTTTTGTCAAGTGTCTAAATTTTGGTGCCACACCATATTCAGTGGAACCTTGGTTTTTGAACGTCTGTGTTTTCATACACGCTAGTATTCAAACCCAAAAAATGGAGCAATGTTTACATAAGTTTCAGAACAAAATTCAGTTTTTGTACCATACCAATTAAAGCTCGTAAAATGTGCAATAAAAGATGATAGGCTAAATGGGTTCGGATTTCAAACCAATCACTTTTCGAACTCAGCTCCTAACCGGATTAAATTCTAAAACTGAGGTACTATTGTATTATTTAACTTCATTTATTTATTTATTTTCTGTTTGTAGGCACCCCAACTGGAGCAATTAACTATTACAGAGCTTCTTTGCTTGAGAAACCTCTTCAAGCTCCAAAGGAATTTTACAAAATGCCAGTTCTAATTATTTGGGGTTGCAAAGATCTCTACTTGGAAAAAGAAATGGCTGCTGCTTGTGGAAAATTTATAAACAACCTTTCAATTAAATATGTAGAAAATGCAACACATTTTGTACAACTTGATCAGCCTGAAGTGGTTAACAATCTTGTTTGGCAATTTTTGAATTAAACAAACAAAAACGGGGGGGGGGTCTTCTTTTATTCATCAGAGTGTAAATTTTTTTTTGATAATCATAATTTTTGTTGAAAATAAAATTGAATTGAATTTTTTAATTTTAACATTGCTAAAGTTTTTTTAATGTCTTTCAAAGGATTTTTTAAAAATGATCTTGACCCGAAGCTAATTTCAGTAATATTAAAATAATAATTAAAAAATATTTCCTTAGTTTGTTTGTTTCTTTGTTTGTGCTTTATGCCATATCAACCTTTTTAGGTCATTTAATATTGAGAACAATCATTTTTGATAGATATTATTTTTGTCCACACACAGATTTTTTTGAATAACACAATGTCCACTATTTAAACCACGGTTGGAGGGAATGTCGGGATTCTTACCTTTTCCAAGGGCATTAGTCCAATTATGAAAGCAATGAGAACAGCTAGGATTGAAACTCATGTATTACAATTTTGAGATCGGACTGTCTACCCACTGTCCTAAATAAACCTCTTCCATTTGCTGAGTGACAATTTCTCTAAATATAAAGGGTGGGCCAAAAGTAGGTGTACATTTATTAAAAGTAAAAAAAGTTCAAAATTAGGTTTATTTTAAAATTTCAAGTATACTAAAAAATAATCTTAGACAGAAACTGTTTCATCCCTTAACTGATCAAAACGTTCTCAGCCAACAGGTTTGATGAGGTCTTGGGCAGAAGATACAATAGCCCACCTCCCTCTTATTTTTCACAGTTAAAAACCACATGTAGAGGCCGTGCAGCAGGTGATCTGTGCATATTGACTTAACTATGTCCAATAGTTAGCTACTGTCATTGGACACACATGATGTGCAGGCAAAAAAGAGTGACTTGTCTCAGAAAGCATGTATAACAAGGACAACCTAGATAAATTTATTGGCAAGCCAGGCAGATGGGCCCCTTTGCAGTATTGGACCCTCGGGTGTATTCAAATTGAACAATGGCTCAGTCCCCCAGCATTGCAAACAAAAGAACATTCATAAAGCATGTAAAAAGGTTTTTATAATTAGTATGTAAATAAAGTTTAATAATTGTACACCTACTTTTGGCCCACTCTGTATTGACTGTTTAAAAATCTGGACACACAAACAAAATATCAGTAATGAATATAAAATGTTGTCCAAATGTCAATGTCCTTAACAAAAAGACTATCTTAAAAGCCTACGCACGAGTGTGAGTGTGTGGTCGGCATACTCTCCTTTGCAGGTTTAAACATGTCTTTGGGCAAAAAGCTAAAGATAAAGTTTTTAAACAAAACTCATTGTCAGTTGTTTCAGCTCAACCCCTACACACACATGATACAGCCTGAGTTTTATGGGAAGTTCACCATCGATCCCCAGCCAAATGTAAATCAAAAATTTCTAAGACAAAATGACCTAAACTCAACCTGAATGAAAATAAAGCATCAAAATTTTATTGAGAAGGAATTTTTTATTTATTTTGATTTTTGAGATGAAGCTTCATGAATTAGGTATTAAATTTATTTTTAAAACTTTTTGGCCTCATCATGGTACTTTATAATGTTTTTCTCACTACATTTCAACTTAGTCTACCTCAGGCCATCAGTTTAGAATTTATATGGACAAATATATACTATATTTACTTGGTCAAGCACCAAACCAAGTTAGGCACAGGACCATTTTTATATGCTATTGATACCTGGCCTACTTCCATTCAGGGTTGCTTAGATGGTTCACCTAGAACCATCCAGATGGAACGCTACCGAGTTAATGAGCCCCATCTCCACCGCGGCAGCTAAGGGTTATTGTAATGCTTTTGACTGGGATTTGAACTTGTGGCATACGATTCCAGAGCCCAAGCTTTTAAAAAGTCTTTGTCGCCGGTCAAACAGTTCATTCCTTGTGAAAGTGAAAGGTTATTTAAGGAATAGACGAAATTTAAAGTTGCCAAAATATTGTAGACAACGATTAAAGGGAGATAATTCTGTATGGACAAGAAAATGCTACCTTCACAATTATTCAGCCTAAAGTCTTGTGTTTAATTAAACATTTTATAAATTAAGTTTGTTACCAGTGGCGAGGAGGCGTAGCTGTGTTGTCTTTTGCCTTAGGTCGTCAAGACTGATATATCGGCTCTTTAGGATCAAAAGGATTTAAAAATAAGTCAATTCAGTTGTCTGGGAGATGTTTCCTAATTTTGTCGGCTTACTGCGGACCGACCGCCGGCCGGACCGACTACACGAACGACACGGATAGATGGTTATGTTTGAATTATGGGTGCATTCACGTGCACCCACTGCACCACACCATGCACCAGTGCACCACACGTAGAGAGAGACAACCCAACAAACAATTAATTATTTATTTTTGACAACTTTTTTTAAAATATTTGTTAAAAATGTTTAAGAAAATCTTGTTTTGTAAATCAGTTAGACGGTCGGTAGATTCCTATTTTGGCGGTTCTTACTCTCTGTAACATTCAGATCAGCAACAATATAAGGAAACAACTCCCATACATCTGAATTAAGTAGTTTTTTTTTTAATTCTTTGAATCCTGAAGGGCTGATAAATCGGCCTTCGTTGACAATCTCGAGCAAAAGACAACACATACGTAAACACTCCACACACACTACGATGTTGGAAACCAGTGGCGTCTGTGAGGGGGGGGGCAGGATGGGCTTTCTTTCACCCAGAATGGGAATGGCACGTGCCTCATTTTTAGAGGGAAAAAAAAGAGCCAATTAATTTTTTTATTACTCTGAATAAAAAAAAATTGTTTCGAAAAATCTTTGTTTTTTTTTTTTAGATATTTTGAAGGCTTTTGGAATTTTGAAGGTGAGCAGATTATCAGAGGATCAGGAGGTGAAAGGGTAAAGGATCTTACGACCGCTTCCAGGCGGCAAAAACAGTTGAGTTGCTAGGGCAGGTTGATATGCAACTTCTTTTAGAAAATCAACAAGCACTGGTGATGATAGTTGGGGTTGTGTTAAGAACTCATACCAAAAATTAAATTCATATGTTTAAAAGAAAATTGAGCATTTCATTTTTAAAAATCGTATGAAAAAATGCTCAGAAATGCATAATTTTCATAGCGTTTTACTAGAAACCAACTATAAAATTTCACTATTTTAGTAATAAATTCAGTTAAAATTGATATTTTTATTTGAAATTAAAATAAATATATGACTTATAATTTTAATTATGAATCATCACTAGCAAAATCACCGGAAAACTTTAATTGTTGCAATTTTTCAACTTTTAAACTAATTTCCTCAAACGTAGGTAACGATTTGGGAAAAAATATTTCGTGGAGATATCTTTATGTCAAATTCTAACTATCATCACTATCGCCTTCCTCGGATTCAAAAATCGACACCTGCCTGCCCTATACACCAGTACACCACACCACTGTTGAGAACTATTTCTAAACGAATTATTTTCGCCTTAAAAATAAATGAAATGCGGTAAAACCTTGTAAGTCATCAGACTAGAAATAAAGAAAACATTTAATTATGGTTCAAAGGTTAACAAGGAGGAAGGATCATGACTGACCATGAGTTAAACAACCATCCTAGCTTTCCCATGCACCTTGCTCCCCTCTGTTCACCGTGTTGGCTTGTCCAAAGAAACAGTAGGGGATGATACGCAATTAACCCTCCAACGACCTAGTTTATAAAAAGCAACCGAAAAGATTGTTTTCAGCTCTGACTCGACGACTGGCTCCACGATTCACGTCGCTCATTTTGACCAGGCCAATTTGACCTTCTTGCTACAACCAACACTGCCAGCAACAGCTACAACAACAAAGGTAACACGTTAGAAACGGCCAACATCCGAAAAACATAGCCTTGCGTCGAAACTCTTAATACACTGATACACACTCGTGTATTCACTATCATCTGCAAGTAAGAAAATAACTCCGGACAAACTTTACTTTCCAAACTTTTAACTGACTTTTTTACCTAATCACAATATTTTCATGAAAACACATCCTTTTCTCTCTTTTTCACTCACAAAGAACATTTCACTCATTTCTCAAACACACTAACTAATCCATTTGAACCTTTTACCAGTCTTAGATAAAAATGTTGTTTAAATGCGCCCTATTTAGTCATTCTCTTTTGCTCAAGTGTATTTTCCTTCTGATACATATTTTTCTATGTTCGACGCCGTGGTTGGTAATGGCGCCTTTATCAACCTTGTGCGTTGCAACAATTTATGTGTTATTTCATCAAGTTCTTCCTCGTGTGTAGAGAAAAACAATGTTAAAAATTTCATCTTCTGAAGGATTACATCATGTAGGATCTCATATAATCACGATGATGTGATTTTTTTTTTCCTTGAGAATTTCTCTTTACACTTTTTCATGGGAATCTCTTTCCCCTGATGATGACGGAATGAAGTGTTGAAACGTTCCGTGACTATTATGCCATCATTTCAATTATTTCACAAACGAAGAAGAAGAAGAAGAAGAAGAAGAAGAGTTAATATGTTGAATGTTGTCGGTTCCACTGATTTTAGAAGTGGGGAAAAAGACACAAGTAAAAAAGTGAGGGGAAGAGCTGGCAAGACAGGCAGGTTGGACGGTGTGTTTTTTCGTGAAAGGCTGACTGACTACTGATGATGATGCTTTTCTTTTATCGCTTCACACATTACAATAGGAAGAGAAAGAGGTTGAAATTAGAAACGCAGCAATAAATATCTCAAGAAGCGAAGAAACGAGTGTTGGCTGCTGCTGCTTCTGCCGAGAAGAAAGGGTTGTTTCGTGTCTAACTACTACTATGTCGTCAGCGCTTTCTTCTCCTTCTTCTTCTTCTTCTCCTTCTTCTTCATCTTCCTCCACTTCTTCTCCTTCTTCTTCTTCTTCTCCTTCTTCTTCTCCTTCTTCTTCTTTCCAGTCCTTTCAATGCAATCCAACTGACAAACTCACTGACTGGACCGACCGACCATCATTTATTGTGTCATACTCTCAGTGTCTGTCTAAATCAGTTGTTACTGGATAGTGGATCTCATTCAGGGTTGCCTGTGTCCTTATTTCTGGCGGTCCATAGGAAACCCCAACAAATTTGGAGGGAGCACGCACGCACGACACACACACTGAATAATTGCCCTTACCCACACCCATTACCATTATTTTTCAAGGTAAAGGGAGGGACAGGGGAGGTTTATCCATACACATCGACTTCTACGGGATGCATTCATTGTCTCAAGATTTTAACCCTTTAAACCCTAAAGAACCGATATATCGGCCCTGGCGACTTAATGAAAAAGAAGACACACACACAACGATTTTTCAACCTCTACCTTTTGGACCCTGACTTAGCAATATTACCAAGTAATCACTCGGAGCCGTTCTATTAAAAAAACAGATTAGGGTCAAAATGTCAGTGCGTTTGCGTTGCCGTTGCGTCACTGCGTCTCTCTTTGCCTTGGGTTATTAAGGCCGATATATCGGCCCATTAGGAGGGCTCTCTCTCCTCCTCCACCCGGACTGACGGACCTAAAAAATAAAATCAGAACCTTTCTAGGGCCTTAATTAACTTAACTTCACTTCTTTAGATGCAAAATATATTTCAATAAATTTAATGGGGAAGTCCAGCCAGCAGCCGAAGTTCAGTGGATGAGGCAGTCGGGTTCCAGAATCATAATATACGAGTTCGAACCCAAATTTGTTCACTTTACTGCTCATCATCATTCACTTGGCAAAGTTATGAATAATAGTTCCCACATTCTCTCCACTTATGTATTAAATAGGGCATCTTGTGTTATCAAAAGAAACAAAAAAAAACTACGTGTGTAAAGATTAGCAACAACATTCATCATAAAAAAATCGGTATTCAGCATTAAATGACCCAAAAAGGCTGATATGCCGTAAAGGCAAAAATAAATAAACAAATAACCATTAAATTTCAGTCTATCATTTATGTTATATTCCTAATTACTTAGGAAATAAGACAAGTTACACCGAGTGGAAAGTGTAAGGGGTTTATTTAATACA
>JAUZSX010313533.1:0-26041 GCA_034780655.1 Idiosepius hallami | reverse complement strand
CCCAGGTTAGTATCTGGGGGCGCTGCTAAACCCACTGGGTAGATGCACCCTTAGTCTTTGGGAAGACAGGCATCTAGAAGGAAAACTCTGAATATAAACCGGAAATCTGTTGTTCATATAGCTTGTGGCAAATCACTTGTACCGGTTGTGTGTTAGCAGCAGTTCCAAAAAGTGAGGATGGTGCTACACAAGGCTTCACCACTCTAAACAAATCCCTGTGTGGTTGTCTGACAACCATACGTGGTTTGATGACCCTCATACCTTGAAATTGACGGGTGAATCCATCATCACATTTGATTGTATTTTATGGGAACAATTCCTTTAATTGCCGTGAGGATGGAGCAATGATAAATTGGATTTTGGAATTGCATTGCAAGTTTGAATCCCAGTCAAAACCATTAAATTCACCTTTAGCTTTCTCAAGAAGATAGGCCTTTATAATCAGAGAAAGTAACTCCTCTAGGTGAAGGGAAACAATGATTGCAAAAGCCCAGGGATATAATGATCACATAAAAATAGCTTTGTGCCTAACTTGGGTTGGTTTTGATTAAGTAAATATAAAGTTCAATGCCGCAATTTCAACTCACAATTATATTAAAACAATATATTTTGCAGAATAAATAATTCATGTTTTGAAAAGTTTCAAAGAATGCTATTTAATGATTTAATAAATTTAGAACTGAATATGTAATTGTTTTTTGAGATAAACATTTTTTTTTATAGATTCACCTGCTACGTACAGTAGAAATTGTTTACAAATAAACTGTTATCAAGCACTGTTAAATACATAGTCATTTTGTGGTCCGAATGCACTGAATCTCACTTTATGTTCATTTTGATCTGCGCATAATGTAATTTAAAATTTTGACCCCTTAGCAGCTATTTTTCTGTCTCAAAACCAATTAGAAATTTTCACGGGTCTGAATACTCTATATATTAAATTTCGAGTCTGTAGATCCAAAATTTGCAGAGTTGCTTGGTACAGAATGTTCCACAAACATGCACACATACACATTTATTCTAACTTTTATAGTTATACCGATAAGATTTTTAGTAATTTTTGAAATTATTATAGTGGAGTGATGGTGAAAAGCTGTGATTTACATTGTGTTACCATAATTTTAGGTGCCTCTATATTAAAATAAATAGCTTTGAAATGAAGTTTGATTTGATGTTTTCATACACAATGTTTCAGCCTAGTGACCCTCAGGCCTTCTTCAGGTGTTTTAATTGCAACTCAACTCTAAATAGGGATGCTGAGTCTCGTTATCAAATCCCTAGTAATTACTGTCTTCTATAGTTGTTGTATATTGAACCTCGTTTAATGCGACCAGTTAACCTTTAGGCCGACTTGGGTAGGAATATAAACTGCTATTTTCTGACAATGCATACTTGGAACCACAGAGATCTTCATTATCACTATTATCTGTCGGTTGATAGTCCATGGATGTTGATTTAAGGATGGATTGTTGAATTCTGGTTTATATTCCTACCCAGGTCGGCCTAAGGGTTAACTGGTTACGTTAAATGAAGTTGATATACAACAACTTTAGAAGACAGTAATTACTAAGGATTTGATAACGAGACTCAGCATCCCTTTCTAGAGTTGAGTTGCAATTAAAACACCTGAAGAAGGCCTGAGGGTCATTAGACCCAAACATTGTGTAAGAAAACATAAAATCACCAAGATGAGGAAAAAAGTCTGAAAAAAACAGTTAATTTCTTTATTATAATAACTCATCTCAAAAATAAAAATAATGAAGATTTTTTGTTCAAAGAGTCTACCAATTATAAAGTTGAAAAATTTCTGATTCTGACTGCAAAAGGTTTATTGAGTAGCAAAAAAATGTAATTTCATTTTCTTTTTATCATCAAATTTTTCAAAAATCTGGTTTAAGGGAATCAATGAAATAGGATTAAAATAATTTTAAGCTGGTATAAAGTTAGTTTCAAAACATTTGTTAAGAGATTATGATCGGATAATCTTGTTGCCCTTGGGATTAAGGAAATTTAAAATCTGTTAAAGCAAACTGGCTGGTCATTCATATCAGGAGTTGTCTCCCTTGATATTTATGAAGAACAGATAGAAACAAGTTTGAAACTGGAGAGGAAAAAGAAAGAAAAATAAAACACCATTTAATTATTTTTTTTTTTTTATGGACTATGCAAAACATATTGTTTTTTAATACTTTATTATTTTTCATAAAATATTTTTTTCCTACAAGAGTTGATTGAAAAGTAACACTACCTATATTTCAAAGTTATTTTTTTTAAAGTTGCAGAGCTACAAAGATAGGAGTGGCACAATTAAAAGACAAAGGGCATTACTTTTGGAATTATCTTCGTATGTTAGAGATCAAAATAAATAAATAAGGCATTATTTTCATTATTCTGATTTCTGCTCTCATCACGACTATTGCAGCTAAGAAAACCTGTGTCTACAGATGTCATTTACTGCCAGTGCTGTTCTTAGCCACATAGCGGCCCGGATGCAGAATGCGCCTTGCGGCCCTTTTACCCTAAAAAAGCCAATTTGCACACCCACAACATACTATAGGCTTTGATCAAAGTCCATATACACAGATCTATATACAAATATATAGACAGACAGAAAGACAGGTAGATGGATTGATAGATGTATATTTCAACATATAAGTGTAATAATGATTTTCTACTTAATGATTAATTATTTTAGTAATTTTTTTGCATTACAAAACTGCTGTAATGCCAAGGAGCCTTGCGGCCCCTAATGAGCTTGTGCCTCCCCTTCTGCAATTGTAGGATCTGCGGGAGCCCTAAGAACAGCTCTGCTTATTGCTATAGGAAAACATACAAGCCAATATTCAGAGTGTTTTCAAATGTCGAGGAATCGAACCCATCCATAAGAAATAATCATTTAGGCATTATTTGTTTGTTTTAGAGCATATCAACCTTTTAGGTCATTCAATGCCTAGAAAGTCATTTTTGATAAATGCTTTTTATTTTCTACACACGTTTTTTTACTAAACAAAATGCACTATTTAATCCATAGATGGAGGAAATCTGGGCATTCATAACTTTCTCAAGGGTATTAAACCAAATGTGAACATAAATAGAATGAAATTGGATTGTTCAATAACAACAACATTAAACCAAACTGAACCAAACCAAACTACACCTAGATGTAAAGAAGAGAAGGGCAAGGCAGTGTTGTAGAAATTCAAACTATGTGTTAAAAGCTGACTTTTCAGAATTGTTGACATATATCTGCCAAGGGATCAAAATCAATATCCTGGACACCTATGCTATTTATGCAGTTTCACTCCATATACAGGTAGATACATATTTCCTTTCAGCATGCCTTCTCATACACCTAACTCAAAGCATCTGTGTTCAGTTTACACCATTTAATAGCTGCAATTTTCAGGGTCCACCTGACATAGATAATCCCAATTTATCTTGGGTGAGAATTTCTTTTATGCTGTTGTGCTGATGTTTCCAATGAGGTTCAGTTGAGGTCTTTGAAACAGGTTTACCTTTGGAGCCAGGTGCTACTTCCGGCATTGTCAAGACAACAGTGGATTGTTGCTAGCAAAAACCACCTGAGTCACTTGGTTCAATATCCATGACATGAACTTCAAAAGACATTTTGTTTATTAAGATAAAAGAAATCTTCCACTTGCCAAGGAAAAGTTATCTCTTTTTTTTTTATTGTTTTGATTTATTTATAAATAGGGATGAGAACATTTGGTATATTTTGGTCTATTTGGAGAAAAGGTTTGTTAAAGAAATATATGATTTTTATTTCAGATTTTAGGGCAGTAGTAGGCAAAATTTTAGCATAAAATTTGTGGATTATGATTGAAATAACAATTAGTTTTTTCATCAACCATTACACTCAGTGGTGCATTGAGCAGCAAATTTTTTTTATTTTTATTTTCCATAACATACTTGTTTTTACGAGAAAGAGTTGCTAGCCCTATGCTCAACCCCAAACCTGAAGGATCTTTTTGGGGGTTTTCAAATCATTGTTTCCCTTCACCTAGATGAGATACTCTCCCAAGTCAATGAGCCCAATTTTTATTGAGGCAGCTAAAAGCAGTTAGAATGGTTTGGGCTGGGATTTGAACTCATGTATTATAATTCTATAGTCCGAGCTTTAACCAACGCCCCACCTCGTGCCTAAAAAATTAGTTAATGCAACCAAATTTTAATTAGAAAAAAACTACTGGAAATTTTTTTTTTTTTATACAAAATTAAAAAAAAAAAAACCTATGATTACTTCTTTTATACATCATTAAAAGTGATGTTTTTGAAAATTCATAATTTCCAAAAGTCGAGATTCATTAATTTGATTTAGTTTTTTAAAAAAAATTGTAATTTCAGTGACACCTTGTATATTGGTGAAATTTGCATAAAACTACAGTAGTAGATACATGCAAATGGTAATATCTGGTGACAAGCAAAATATCAAAATATGAATTTTTGGTAATATTAATGAATGCTTTCAAATGATTTATTTTTAAAAAGATTTTTTCTTATATTTTAGGAAATACATCTAATATTTCCAAGGATTTCTATATGTTAGAAGGTTTCTGTTATAAGCAATATTTACTTGGTGAGCACCAACCAAGTTTGGCACAAGGCCGATTTACATGCTGTTACCCGGGCTTTTTACTTATGGTGTTACCCTTCACCTACACGAGCTGCTCTCCCGAGTTAACGAGCCCCATCTACCCGAGGCAGCTAAAGATGAATGCAATAGTTTTGACAGGGATTTGAACTCGCGTACTATGATTTCAGAGCCCAAGCTTTTACCAATGCTCCAACTTTGCAGCCCAGGTCTCTGTTATATATAACTGTCACAAACATTTATTTTTCAGAACAAGTTATTTGTGAATGAGATTTCATGACTTAGGAAATTTTTTATTTAAACTTTTTAGTCAAGTTACCTTTAGGAGAAATAAGTTTATAAATAAGATTATAGCTAGGAAGTGTAAATTTTACATTTTTTTAATTTTTTTATAAGGAGGCTATATTATTTTGCTGAATTTTTTTAAATCTTTCTACTAGAATACTGTTGCAAAAATTCATCTTCTTTAATCCTTAAAATACAACACAGAGTACTGGAATGTTTAAATAATAAGAATGATAAAAACCAAGAGAAAGAAAAAGACATTTTTTTCTTCAATATTTAAAAAGAAAAAAAGAAAAAAAAAGTGACAAGTAATAGAAATAGTTATAAATAAGCCAAACAAACACTCATTTTTATTCCTTTCCTTCTGTATAATTTCAAAGGCTCAGATAGTTTCCCTTGGGTGTAAACTAGGTCTGTGAATTTTCATGTTTCTTTTTTTATTGATTAAGTAAAAATTTTTAAATTGGAAAATGGAAATGCAATTTTAAAAATGCACATGGTTCGCCTTCAGCAATTTATTTTACAGCTGCTTATTTATTCGATCTGGTTAACAAAAAAAGGAAAGAAAAAAAGAGTTAACTGTGTTTATATACAACATTGAAATTTCTTTAATTCAAGAAATATCCTATTCCTTTCTTTGCAAAAGATCGAAAAGGAAAGTCAAAGGAAATTTAGAAATGTTTTAAAAGCATTAATGCCTATTTAATACATTATCAGAATGTAAAATTATCATCAGCAATAATAATAGAAGTCAAAGTTAAAGGAAATTCAAAAATATTTTGTATCTACCAAAAAGCATTAATGTTTATTTTGTTAATAGATTTAATAATAATAGATAAAAATTTTTTTTAAAGGCTGCATGTTGCTTTCTTATGTGTATTTTTTAATTAATTATATTCTGGTGATATAGCTCATCTTCAAGCAAGAACTTCCTGTTATGGTTCAAAGATGAAAAATAACCCCAAAATATGGCTAGTTTAAAAAAGATACCTAAAAAATGCATCATACAGTCTTTTAAATTTCTTTAACTTTTCATCATCATCATCATATGCAGTCCTTCATTGCTGAAGATGACTAGGAAGTGATACCCTCTCCTCTGGTGTTGCAACAAGCCACGTGCACTGTGAAACCCCTTGTTGGAGAGCATACACAAGTGCACACAAGGCGCAGATGTCTCTGATAAGTCACGTCCTCCAATTTTTTTTGGATAATTTTTTTTCCCTTGTGGAGGCTCTCAGGCCAACTACCTCAGTCAAAAGCCAGCTGCTCCCAATTCTTCATCTCAATTTCCATTTCTCTCAAGTGTCGCTTAGTTACATCCTTCTACCACAGCTTCTAACCTAGCCCCTGCGTCTACCCACATGAAGCTCACTGGACAAGATCTGCTTTGGGATGCGGTTGTCTTTCATCCTCGCCACATGACCAACCCAATGCTACTGTGATGCAGCCAGGACTGCCTCCACACTCTCCAACTTTTAACTTTTACCACAAGAACAAATGATACATCAGAAAAACTATATTTTATCATCAATAATAATAACAGCAATAATAATAATAATCCGTACTGGGGAGTCAGAGAGGAGATTCATTGTCAATGTGCCTTCAGATATCACAATTGAGCATAGACAGAGTGGAAAGACTCTGTCAATGTAAGGTGTGCAAAGTGAACACAGAGGGATGAAAACAATTTAAAAAGTAACCACATCCAAGGGCAATAATGACTAAAGATACATTTTTAAGACTTTCCATCCCTACCCACAATAATAAACCAAACTAGAGCAATCAACCCCCATGAACTAAATAATGGGCTAAGCTTGATTAATTATGACATTAAAGTTTCCGACTTCAATCATCTGAAAAAGGCCAATGGTTTCAGCAGCCGAAACATTGTGAAAATAACAATGGTTAGGATGAGGACAATAGTCCAAAAAATACATATACAAAAACTTATCCTTTTAGAATTCCCAAATTAGGAACCTGTCCTGGGATGGGTTAAATAACTCTTTTGTATAAAAGAAGAACTGTTGATAAGAGAGAAACTTCTGGAGTATTTAGTGTATCTATCAGAAGAATGATGTTAAAAAGAAATCACAACAGCATTCCCTCCCCCCTTCAGGTTCCATCCCTTCCCATTGGGGCTTCCTTTCAATTGACATCTTTGATGACCTTTAATATAAAATAAACCAGAAATGCTATCCATAATCTAAGAGTTGTCTCTCCATATTCAAATTGAAAGAATGATTGAAAAAAACAAAAAATGAAAAAAAAATCATGTCGACAAATAGAAAATAAGAAAATGAAAAGAAAATAAAAAATAAAGAAAATCAAAGGAGAACAAGAAAGAAAAAGAAATGAAAAAATTTTGAAAAAAACAGCAGTAGAGAGGTGAAGGAAAATTTTAAGAAAAACATGAATAAGGAGAGCAAGAAAGGAAAAGAGATGAAAAAGAAAAGTGGTGAGAAAAAGAAAAAGGGTTGAAAAAAAAAGATAAAAAAAGAAGAAAGAAAAAAGTAAAAGAATAACAGAAAAAAAAAGATAAATACAACAAAAAAGTGAAAAAGAAAAGGGAAAGAGTCAAAAAATAAAAAAAAAATGTAGAAAAAGAAAAAGGATAAGGGTGAAGAAAAGTTTAAAAAGGAAGACGGAAAAAATAAAGAAAAATTAATGAAATAAAAAAAAGTGAAGAAAAAGAAAAGGTATTAAAGGAAAGAAAAAAGAGGGATGAAAAAAAAAACTCGATAAAAAAGGAGAAAAAGAAAGAAAGTACAAGAAGAGAAAGACAAAAGAATGAAGAAAAAAAAGAAGATAAAAAATAAGAAAAATGCAGAAACTAATAAAAAGATGATGAAAATGAGGATGAAGAAGTAAAAAGAATAAAAAAGAATGAAAAAGAGAAAAAATTCAAGGATGATGAAGATAATGAAAAAAAGGTATTAAAAATAAAATGAAAAACATCAAACAAAAATATTGATGAAGAAGAAAAAGTATGAATAAAAAAGTATGAAAAATAAAAAAGTATAAAAAATAAAAAAGTGAAAAAGAGTAAACTAATAAAAAAAGATCAATAAAAAGAAAAAAAAAACTCCATCAAAATGGACTTGAGACAAAACTCACCAATTCTTTTGGCTAAATTTTCCAACTTGCAAAGAAATTCTGCTTTCTTTCTTTTCATTGTAAAAAACATCTCCCTCACTTAATGTCTCTCCTCCACCGTAGTGTCTATGTCCAACAAAAAAAAATCTTATTGGATAGCAAAAGAGTCAGAATCAGAACTCGGACATTGGCTTATTGTTTGGGCTATTATGATAAGGACAAAGAGAAGGCCAGAATGGGACTACTGACTATACCAAGCAAGTAGGACAAAAGACATGAACAGTGGACATACAGACTGAATGGATATCAGCAGAGCAATTCAACTTGAGTGTCTCAGATCAGGTAGGATCAATTATTTTGTTTCGTTTTAAGTCAGAAAAGTTTATTTTTGTTATCTGTTTTATTTATCATTCCAACCCCACCCCATGTTTCATTGAACCAGTCAGTTGTAATCATACAAAAAGTAAAACACAATAATCATTGAAGCAAGCAGATGCTCAAAGAGGCATTTACATTAAAGGATTTAATAAAGAAAATATTTTAAGTTGGAAAACAACAGCAAAAAAAACAACAAAAAGCAGGATCAGCTGGATTATTAATTTAATCACTTGTGCAACAGCAGCAGTAGCAGCAATAAAATAGATAAGAAAAATAAGATAAAATATTGACATGTATCGGGTGGGGTTATTATTGGTCACTTTTACTTTTATTAGTTCATTTTAGTTAATATCTTCAATTGATATTCTCACTCAGGAATTACAGTGAGACTTTTCTCCTTAAAATACAGCCCATTTTTGAAACCCTCCCATTGTTAACTAAAAGGATCTTCATTTTTCTTGTCTTGCTCCATATGGCAAAAGAATTATTTTTATTTGCTTTTGAGTCAGAAAAATAGCTGCTAAGGCATCAAAGTTTGAAAAATTGAGCAATTGCACAAACTTACAATCTAACGTTTTGGAGCTATTTATTAATTGAGGTGTCATTTAGATATATGTGATATTCAGACCTGGGGAACAATTTCTGCTGTTTTTGAGCAAGAAAAATTGCTGTCAGGGAAAAATTTGACCTTTGCAGGCCCTTAGTATCTGCTGTGTCATTGGGGTGTCAATATAATGGTTGTTTACTAAAACAGTTTTCTGCTTTCAAAAATTACAGCAGTTTTTATAGAAAGAAAAAATTTAGAAATTACAAAACAACACAGTCTAAAATGAACACAAAAAAAGAGAGCAACCCCCTGCGCCTAAGCAAGACCAGACAATATTTCTAGTATATAAACATATAAATTATAAAAACTCTTAAAAGTATTTACAGGGATTACCTTGAAACCGTTTGAAGAATATATTCTAGTAAGGCTCAAGACCCAATAGCAGCTCCTAAAATATGATTGTTGTTTTAATTTGTTTTCCAATGTATCCATTCATTTCATGTTGATCATGGTTGTTCTTTGATAATTGCATTTTAGTCTCTGTTGAGATTTTGAAACAGGTAAACAAATAACAGGAGGAACACAGGATAGTGAGAAGAAAATATGTATTAACTAAAAATGCATTAAAGATTAATTTGAGAAATATTACTGCTCAATTGTATAGGTAAGTCAATTCTGACCATGCACTCCTAGTACTAACTTCTGACTGACTTCATTGACTGAAACCAGAACAGGATGTGATGTCAGGTACAGTCGATTAGATTAAAGAAGTAAGGGTGCCACCCCAAGTCTTGTACTGTTTGTTTCTAATAACACCAGATGCATTATTTAACCCATAGCTAGAGGGAATTTGGGGATTCATACCTTTCAAAAGTTCAAATGTGAACGTAGATGCAAGGACAGGGATTCAAACTCACATATGGTTCCAAAGTCCAATTGATTATCCACTGTCCCATCCCCAGATGGACTTATGCCCTGAAATATGTTTTGCAAGCCTAATTTGGGTTTTGCCTCTGGGGTCTAACCACTATTTTAGGTAAATAAATATTTTTTTTTTCTTGTGCTACTAACAGTACATAAAATCGATCTTACAATCTGTTTTGAAATATTCTGCTTATGTACATAAATCAACAAGAATCTTTTTTTTTTCTCTCTAGGCTCTGTGAAGCAGCACATTCTGTCTTTGACATCAGACAGATGTATTCCAACCAACCCTTTTATCCTACTACTTCCAATGTCATCTACAACCATCAGTCAAGATCTAGTTATTTCTCCACTCGATCGACCATTGTTACCAAAAAAAAAAAAAAAAAAAAAGAAAATTAGTAGATAAATAAATAAATAAATCACTAAGTATAATAAATCAAAACAAAACTCCAATTTATTTTATTCTGACTGATGTGTGGCACTAGCTGATGTAGTTTCTCAAGTAAAGACACATCTATGCATTTACTTGTACACTACATTCAAACTTTTATATCTTATTTTTCAGTTAGGATACCCAAACAAAATCTATATACTTATAAGAGTCAGCCTCGGGCAGATAGGGCTTGTTAGCTCGGGAGAGTAGCTTATCTAGGTGAAGGGTATCACCGAATGTAAAAAGCCCGGGTGAGAACACGTGAAAAATGGCCTTGTGCCAAACTTGGGTTGGTGCTCACCAAGCAAATATTATACTTATAAGAGTCAGCTCATTGTGTTTGTATGACACTCTACATCCGGCTCGTTTGAAAATAAAACCACAATAGTGTTGTGATTGTGAGTTCGAATCTTATCCTAGTGTCGCCAGTTGTTGTAGTAGTCACTTGTTGTGGTCGAGTGTTACGTTGTATACAATGTAGATATAAGAAACAAGACGACAGTCTTAAGGGTTAACAAATATATTAACAAAAGATACATAATAGTGACATACGTACGTTTCTATGTAATAGGTTTCATTAACAACCTAAGAGAAAAGCTTTTTAAATGAATTTAGTATAAAAAAGCATCAGAAATCAATTTAGCATAGAAAGGTATTAGAAATGAATTTAATATTAAAAAGCATTAACTTTCTTCCTAGATAATAGGCTTAGTGGAAATTCCCTGGCACTAGGCAAAGCTTCTAGTATATTTATTAAAGCAAAAAATCCTAAATATCTTCTTCATGTTTTGTAACCATTTCCACATATTTATTTCATTTAAAAAATAAAGAATATTTTAATGGACAACCCCTAATAAATGAGACAGAAAGTCTTAGACATCTGATCTATATTATTTAATTATTTCCACATATCTATTTTATTTTATATTGCAATGAATATTTCTATGGACAGCCTATACTAAATAAAACAAAAAAAAAACAATATTTACTCTATATTTGATAATAATTTTCACATATTTGTTTTATATTGAAAAAATTAGATTTTTACTGACTCTACCCTAAACAGGACCGTGCTTCAAATCTCGCAATTGTGGTGGTGGGGGGTGCAAGCTCTTTAGAGGCCACAAGGCTCCTTGACTGCACAGATATTTAGTAATTCCAAAAATTACCAAAATTAATTAATAATTAGAATTAACTAGAAAATCGTTATCACACTTAAAATATTAAATATAAATTATTATTAAATGAGACAAAAAGTCCAAAATATCTATTTTATATTTTGTAATAATTTCCACTTATTTATTTTATTTGCTATAAACAATCTGTATTAAATAAACATGAACAATCTGTATTAAATAAGACAAAAATATTTAAATATAAACTCAATATTTTGTAATAATTTTTGCATATTTATTTCATATTGCAATGAATGTTTTACAATACCTAACTTATGAACACCCCTTACAAATCTTGGACCTCTGATGGTAGTTCTTGTATTTCTATAGATTTAATGAAGTAACTACTAATCCTTCAAGAAACCTATTTGCAAAAAAAAGACATTGATAGACAGAAAAGATAGATATGCCATTAAACAAAACAAACCAACCAATCCACTAATATTAGATGATTAAAATTTAGAAATAAAGAAAAACAAAAATTCAATGATGAATTTTGCTGCCGTTCAATGTTACCCCCAAATTTCCAAATTCAAAAAACTTATTTAAAATCTCAGTCTTAGAGAACTTCCAGTGAATCTCTGAAGAATCAGTGATTCTTTTACGAAATAGAATGATGGCAATTTTTTCTCTATTGCCATTGAATTTGCTGGTTGTTCAGCAAATCTTAATTTCTATTTGAAAATTGCCTTTTAAGTTTTTGTGTTATCTTAAAGGAAATATTTCACAGCAAATGGCTGCAATGAAATTCAAAATGGATGCATTCCAAAATGCAATAAACTTAAAATCCTTTCTATTAAAAAAATGCAAGGATTAAAAAAACTGACAAAAAAAAGATAAAAATACAGGAAATTGTTTTACAGAAAAAAAAAACACAAAAAAAATACATGAAATAAAATAAAACGTTTTTCAAAAATTACTTCAATAAATATTTCTTTCTTAAATTTATTTCATTTTCCATTAATTTGAGATTACAATTTTCATTTTTCTTTTTCAATCAATTAGCATTTTTTCCATATATATCCTGTTTTATATCTATCTATCTATCCACACACACAAACACAAACATTTATATGTATATATATAGTAACTGCTACTTCTTTACAGAAGAAGGCCAACTCACATGACATGTCGAAAAACAAATGATTCCAATACACACGCACATCTGGGCAGTGACGGTGGACCATTGGTAAAAGCTCAGGCTCTGAAATCGTATTACGTGAGTTCAAATCACAGTCAAATCACAGTCAAAACCATTAAATTCACCTTCAGCTGCCTCATAAACTCGAGAGAGCAGCTCATCTAGGTGAAGGGTAACAGCACGTTAATATGGCCTTGTGACAAACTTGGGTTGGAGCTCACCAAGTATATATATATATATATATATATATATATATATATATATGTATTGTGTATAACTGCTACCCTTGGGTAGACCAAACTTGATACATGACATTAACTTAGAAGCAAAACATATAGCCACCAAACTAAAAATAGAAGAAAAAATAGACAGCATAGCAGAAAAATCAGCTTTCATCACTCCAAAAGATCATAAACCAAACTTTAATAACAAACCCACATTCTGACTCATAAATCCTGCGAAATCCGAGAATTAACAAAATTAACAAAATCACTTGGAGTGAACCAGTGGAAAAACACGAAAGCCGTAACGAACTGGTTCACAAATTTAGAAGAAAAAAAGACACAACATTTATACAATTTGACATTGTAAACTTCTACCCATCTATTACCAAAGAGACTCTTAACTCAGCAATAAACTTAGCCACAGAACACCTAAAAATAACACCCACAGAATTAGAGGCAATAAGAAACAGTCGAAAATCACTATTACACATGTAATATTCATACAAACATACAGATAATATTAATAGAGATATGAATGTGCGAGCATGTATATACGTTTACATAGGCGTGTATATATATGGATGTATGTATATTTAATGTACAATAGTTTCTTCCGCCCAAGTACCAATTTACATAAACCTAGTTAGAATATTTGACATAAAACACAGATAATACAAAAGAGAAGTTTAAATAGTATCAGAACTTGATAATAGTAGTTATAGTTCCAATTACAATATATAAACGATGGTGTCAACTTTAATTTTAAATTTTAACCACATAAAACAATAAATATATACATATGTGTGTGTGTATACATGTGCATGTGTTTATATGTACGTATGGGTATATATGTATGTAAATGTATGTGTGTGTAAGCATGGGTATGTATGTGTACATGTGTATATCTATGTATGTGTATATATGTATGTGTGTATGTATATGTATGTACGTGTATATGAGTGTGTGTGCATTCATATGTGTATATATATATATAGTGTGAGCTGTAAATATAGTGTATATATGTATGTGTATGTATATATATGTGTGTGTGTGCACACACACGCACTGTATATATATAATGTGTATGTGTATGTAAGTGTGTGTGTGTGCATATGTGTACATATGTATATGTGCGCGCGTATGTATATATGTATGTAATGTATGTGTGTGTGTAGGCATATGTATGTATGTGTGTGTGCATGTATATGTATATATATATGTGTGTATATATGTTTTTTTTTAGTGTGAGCGATAGACTTCTCAACTTAATATTGATGGTTTTAATTAATTATTATAAATTTAATAATAATGATAAAAAGTTTTTTTTTGGGATAAAAATTCTAAATAATATGAATAAAATCATACGAGATTTTAATCATTTTGAATCGGTATTAATAAAAGTGTTTTAAATTTAACATTCATGGTTTTTTTTCGGGGGAGTTTGAAAAACTTTGAAAAAAAATATCGAACCCAATTTTTTTTTTTTTTTGGCTAGACAGACCGACAGACTTAGCTGGGGGAAGGGTGGGGTAACAGAAAAGTTGACACGTCCACAAATGAAAGAGATGAGAATTTTGATTTCCGGTAAAATTTCAATTCTGCATAAAGAAATCGCGTAAATAAATAAAAAGAAAGAAATAAAATAAAAAAGAGAGAGAGAGAATGTGAGTTCATGTGATATATATATATAAAAAAAAACAAAAAAAAACGAATGCATTAGTCCAATAACAACAATCAAATATTTCAAACAAAAATTAATTCAAACAAAACTGCCTGAAGAAGCACATCAGTGCTGAAACCCAAGCAGTTATACACAACACATATACATACATATATATATATATATATATATGTGTGTGTGTGTAATATTTTTCTCTTCTTGATAATGAATCAAGCATTCATTAAGGGTATTATGTTGAGAAAAATTTTTTATTTGAAACTAAGTTGCAAATTTTTGTTTTTATTCAAATCAAATAAGAATAACAGATTTCACTTTTGCATGGACAGCATAAGTAAAAATAGGTTGTATTAAGCTTTCAAAAAATTAATGAAACATGAATTCAACAAAATATGAATCCAAATGGTTGTAAAGATATGTTTGGAAAATATTTTATTCATACTCAGAAATACAAATTTTTAGGGTGACTGAATATTTTTTCCTGCTTGTGTATGTCTGAAATATATCAACAAGTGATTATTATTTGTTTGTTTTTATTATTTTCTACTTGATATTTTTAATGTTTATAACTAGTAATCCAAATCTTTTCACTTAGATCTACTAGTAAACTTACTACAGCAACTGCAACAATAAAAGCAAAAACCTTATTTCTTGTGAGAATAATCAAATCTGAATTTAATTCAATCAATTCTCTTTCATTTCAACATTTTCTCCCTCAATAAACTTTTAAAAAAAAAAAAATTTTTTTTGTAAATACAACAGGAAGGCCACCTTCAATTTTGATTTATTTCTCTTGCAAACCTTATCACTGCTCTCTGTTTGATAATACTAAACTGTCATTAACAATTTTGTATTTATGTATTTCTATAACTTGTATAAATGTGCAAAAAGGCTTTGTCTACAAACAATTTCTTTGTAGATCATACCTCGAAAGCAAAAGATTCAACATGAATTACTATTTTATGAATAAAACTCTGTGCGATTTTGTTCCCCGCCTTGCCCAGAACACCCCTATCTATCTCTAAACGCCCTTTTTCTTTTCATTAACGCTTTAATATTATTTAAAACTGCCTTCTTGGTAGTTAATGTGACAAAAATAAAAAGTGACCCTCTGTTGAGCTGCAAAATTTTTTATGAATGGGTTTTAATTATTTTATGCAATTAATTTAACTATTGGTCTGATATTATTAAACTAAGAAACTGATTAAACATATCGTTGTTTAGGGTGCTCCATGACTACAATTTGATATTTAAACACTAATGCTTGTAGTAAAGTAATTTTTTACACACTGTTGTTTATAATTTTAAACAATAAGGGTGTATTTTTTACTTCTTTCCCTATTTTCTTATTTTTTCGATGATTAAGGTTAGCATTTAATGAGATACTGTGTGTGTCTCTTCCCCCGCCCTCAGGCTTAAAGGAAATTATAAGTTCTAAAATGTTGCTTATTGATTTTATAAAATATCTGATGCAATCACCCCTTTTTGTTCTTTCATGTTTAATATTTTGAATATGATTTTTTTCCTGAATATTTTTCAACAAAATTGAAAATGTTACCAATATAGTGTCATGCACTTATGCCAATGTGTTAATTGCTAAGATTTATTTTCAAAATATTCATTTTATAACAAAATACCATTTTACTAGAAATAATGAAATCAGCATTTATCAGTCAAAAAATTATAATGCTTACTTAATTTCAAATTTTGTATTTAGAATATGATTTTGTGGACAAAAAGTGCGTTTATCAAAAAATGATTGTTCTCGGCAATAAATTACCTAAAACAGTCAATATGATATAAAACACAAACAAATCAAACCAAATCACAATAAGAACTAAAATTTAGATAAGGATAATAACTATTAAAAAATACAATAAACTATAAATAGATCATTTTTGGAAAATCAATATTTATTTAAATGGTAATAGTTGAGTAAATAGAATTCTATGGTCCAACTTGGGTGCTTTATAACACACACAATTTAAAAGCATTAGCTTAACTTCTAGTATAGTATCAAAACAGCTCAATGTTGCCTACCATATTATTGTAAACTTAGTACTGCATATCAATTTCTTGCTCAATTAGTTAATAATTCGTTAGAGGGGTTTAAAATTAATTTTTTTTTTTGGTGTTGGTGCAAATCCATACTGGCACTTGTGACCTAAGTCAAACTGATATTTCAGCCCTAATATGGTCCTCTAATACAGAACGGTTCTGAGTGACTAGTTAGTAATTTTGCTGAGTCAGTGTTCAAAGGTTTAATGCAACTATTACTTAAGACATTTCTATTACAGCAGTAGTTTACTTAGAATCAAAGGGAATAAAAAAAATTTTTTTTCATACTCTTTCTTAAATTGATAAATTACCAAATCCCTCCAGTAAAGGTGAGATAGTCTAGGCCCTTTTATTTGATTCTAACAGTGTTTTTCATAACTTGTTGTGATTGTCATTGTTATACATCTAACAGAAGTTTTACTTTCTTTTCTTATTCTTAATTAAAATTTTTAATTTTTTTTTTAAATTTGGTTCTATAATGTTTAGTGAGTTGTTGAAAAATTTGATTGTACTTCCTGTCCCTCTTTTCTTCCATTGGCCCTATATACGCTTTTGACTTGGTCTTTTTGGTTTTCTATGTCAGTCTTTGAGCTTTTCACATGGTACTATTAGTAGCACTAGTTAAAAGTCAATGTCAGCTTAACCTGATTCAGCTGAACTAGCAGTTCTAGTTTAAATTTTTTTTCCTTTTTTTTTTTTGTTTTTCTAAATCTTCAGTATTATTTCAAACAATATTATTGATTCAGCTTTTCATTAACTGTATTATTATCCTTCTTTCTTTTTTTAGTATAATGTATAAGTTATATTCTTTCTTATTTGTTCTTCATTTCTTTTTATTTGTTTTTCCTTTTATTGGTTTCATTTCTGTTCCATTTCTTCCTTTTATATTTTTATACTACTGTAGCCATCACCACTAACTACATTTCTATTCTTTAATTTCTTTTCTTTTTTTTTTGTATTATTATTATAATTATTACCAACAACAACTACTACCTACATTTCTGCGACTGATTCTACTTGGACTTCTATTTATTGATAAACATAAATCCTGATTGTAGAATAAAAAATAAAAAAAAATCAAATTTCTTGTTTTGTCTCCCTCCCCACTTTTCACTTTCTCTCTGCCTTTTAGCTGCTGCGACAAAAAGAAGAAAGAAAAAAATAGAATGATCTGGAAGAAGAGAATTTGAATTAATTCCTTCAAATATCTATATTTTTTGTGATACACTCTCAGATACCTAGTGGACAAATGTCTCATGAGTTTGGAGCATGGCCTGTTTTGTTTTTTTTTTTTTCTCCACTGAGTTTTATATATATAGGTCACTTGACATCTATTCTTGCTCTTCTGACACTCAATCCAATATTTTTTTTTTTGTGTATCTTTAAAATTTAATCCTCTTCTAAGTTAGATTGCAATTAACTGATTTCCAATTGCCTTCCCTCTATATTACTCTGTAATTTTTCCCATGTTACTCTTTCTAGAGTTAATCTCTAAGGATAATTAACTTGTGTGTTTATGTGTGTAAAGGGATGTTTGTTAAGGTCATTTTATAAACACACTCCCACATTGGGTTTATGTAAATTAAATTTTATGTTTTGAAAGGGACACAAATTCTCTTTGATATCCTTATCTTAGCTCTAACACACTCAAGACTGGTTAATCAACAGTAACATTTATTTCATTAGTATCCATCATAAGTTTAAATAATCACCAAAATGTCTATAAATTATAGACTATAATGCCAAAGATGTCAACAAATATTCTAGAAGATCTAAACAAAAACTTTATTCTTTGGTATAAGATAGTATTCGGGAAAGCTATTAAAATCTATACGTATACTTTATTAGTGAACTTCAAAATTACGAGTTCAATATTTAGTCTCATTGCATTCAGTTAAGTTGGCTTAACTTGATCTTATAGATTATTAGGCTTTTCCATATTTAGTAATTATTACCATTTGAATGTCTCAGATTCATTTTTTTAAAGTTCTTTTTAAAATAATTTTTTCTCACAAAGGAATCTTGATTGTGATTGTTTTTAATTCTCATTCTATTCCAATAATATTTGATTAAAACAAAGCCAAAAAAAAAAGATCTGTTTTTATATTTTTTAATCGATTTGGTTATAAAATGTTTTTAAATCTTTGCTAAGATTTTTTGTTGATCAGCTTTTGCTTGGAAAGTCTAAATAGAGGAATTTTTTTTTTTCGAACATTTTTTAAGTAGAATTTTGAATCACTTTTCTTTTTTATTTGATTTATTTGGCTTTTTTACTCCAATGATAATAAGAATTTTAAAGTAGTAAGCAACTTTTTATGACGTGAGGTGTGAAAAACATTTTAAGTATTCTTTTGAATCCAAACACATTGAAAAAGGTGTAACATATCATAAATTAAACAATTTCAGATGTAAAAAGCTTTTATAACCTAAAACTCTTTATATTTATTCACCATCTCTTACTACAGTCTAATAATAATACATCAATAGTAACAATAGGCTCATTCACTTTATTTCATGTACTTATTTCTCTTGTTTGGCAACACAGAATTGCTTGTAAGTTAAGATAATCATTTTTAAATCAAATGATGTAACATTAAATACATTAAAAAAGAAATTTGATATACAATTAAACATTTCTGTCATTGTTCTAATTATATATTATTATTATTGGATTTTTTTAAATCTTAGGCTAGTGGTTCCCAAAAGCTGGCTAAACATATTAAAAGTTAAGGATTTTGTATCACCACAAAACTCTGAACTTTGAGAAGCGTATCTTGCAGGAATGATATTTTTTCAAAACTCATCCAGTCTGATAGATGATTGGTGGTGGGTGTTTTGCTTGCACCTCCGCCCCCTTCTCACTCTTTTTATGTTGGCCTCTTCGATCTGTCTGCAATGCATATTACATCATGGATCTGTGCTGCTTACTTAGTTGCATGCCACATGCATTGCAATGCACATCCAAACTGACTCTGCCCCACTCCCAGAAAATAATGATGGCTCTTTGTATATCAGTTAACCTTATAGTTTAAAGGAGGACAACAACAAGCGTTCAATCCCCCTACCTCCACCTCATTTGTCCTTTTCTCCCCACTCTCTTTCTCTCTCTTCCTTCTCCTTCCCACTCGCTTTCATCTCTGAAAGGTGTGCCACTCTACGCATGAGCTTTAATACCAAATCAATAATGTGCCTAATTTCGAATAAAATTATAATTATTTCTACATAAAAATAACCAAGCCTCATTTAAGAGAAATTACATACTTCATCTTAACTTCCATTAATAATTCTCATCTATACAATAAAGATAAACATAGTGCCTTTCTATCCCTTTATACACAAAAGATGAGAATTTACTTGTGTTCAAACCAATTTGGAATGTATATTTTCTATTTCTAATTTATTCTAAGTACATGATTTGATAATATTTGATAAAGTACTAGTCTTTTACTCATCCATGTTTTAAGATTAGGAAAACTTGTTTCAATTTTAGAATATATGTTCTTTTCAGTTGAAAATTTCATGATTTAGGATGTGTCACACCATGCATGGTATAAGTATTTGTAAATTTTTCTTGTTGCTTTGATACTTACAGTAAATCACTTTAATTAAGGTTTATAATTTTATTTGACCTTTTCTTTAGGTATTATTAAAACTACAGCAGTTGCGTAGCCATGACCACCTAAAACAAAATACTTCAGTGACTGGCATTCTGTCGTCAATTTCAACCCTTCATCCTAAAAACTCTTGCAGCCATTTATCACATAGGCACCCACCCCACTGACGACAGAACCCAATACTCGGATACGAGTCGGAGCCAACAACGATCAAAACTACAATCTTTGCTTCATCTAATTTATTCACAAAAAGGTTCTATTATCTTAGTTATGAAATCGGCCATAATTATATTGGTCGTTTCTCTTGTTTGCAAGTAAGCTTAGACACATTCTAAATATGAAAACATTCTTAAGTTAATTCTAAAAATAAAAGTTAAAATTTGATATTTTTCAAACTTGCCAAAGATTATTGCTTCTACTAGTTGATAATAGAAACTGATAGACATCTTTATGAAGATAAAACATCTATCCTTTTCAGTTTTATGACTGGAATTTGTCTACCAATTTTGATGAAAATCCATTATAACTCGTAAAAAGTCTTAAAGTCAAATGAGTAAATCAAAATTTTTGAAATCTTAGTGTTGAATACTTATGGCTTCAACCTACATTAAAAAATTGGTTACATTGGCAATTTATGACTGTTTCAAAAGATAGTATTAATTTAATGCTTTCTTACTCACAACTCTCAAAATAAACCTACTACCTGGAAACCATCTACTATATCTCATTTAATATTTTCTTTATATCATAATTAGTTTTGTATATATAGATTTTTAGCTTTGGCTAATCTCATACCAAGGCAAAAACAAATACTCTTTATATATACATCATCATCTAGTAGAGTTATCTTAGTTATGTGGCCTATTATGCCACCTTTCTTATTCAATCAATATATCTGATGTCTTACTGCTTCATTATTAATCTTCATTCTTTGTTTAATTATAACACCAACCTTTTGGACTTTAGCTGGTATATATCGCATCATTGCAGGGCTGCTCAATTTAGTTGGTGCCTGCCCAGCTTTGTTGGGCGAGCTCAGATATATAGCCTACTTTGCCACTTCTCTCACTTTTGTACAGAAACTAGTAGATCTGTAAGTAGTCATCTAGTTTGATATATGTGCTATGATGGTTGGATAGCCTAGTTAAGGAAGTCAAAGCAACAAAATTACTAATATGCTTTTGTTTTGTCTAGTATTCTATTCTCATATATGATCATTGAAATATTATGATTAACACTTAGAAGTAATGTTGTGGAATAATGTCTCTAACAACATTAATGATAACCCATTAACTTCATTTTTTAGTTCAAATTCAAAAGTTTTTGAGTTTGATACAGATTGAACTCCACTAGATCGAAATTTTTATCTCTCAGGTTGTCTGATAGATTTGATTTCGTCTATATTTTGTGCAAGTCAACTTACATGTCATGTTTAGTGGAGTTAAACTTTACTTAAAAAATATATCCTCTCAATTTCCCTGAGGTTATTACTTGAATTTGGGTCCTTTTCAGAGCTGCAAACCTAACATTTTATTTACTCAATATAGTAGGGTTTTCTGTATAATTATTGCAAAATATGCTTTTAAGATTTTTTGCTATTATCTTGTGTTTTTTTTTTTATCCTTCCAAACAAGGATTTGAAAGCTCAAAATTTGATTGCATGTAAAGGAATTCTTTCTGGGTACCATGAGCTGTTTGATTTAAAAACATTTTTGTAAGTTAAAAAAAGCGAAAAACAACAAATAGTTCAAATTATGAACGTAAGTTAAACATGTTGGGGGGGGGGCACTTCATATTCCCTGGGAGTGATTTCATGTTCTTATGCATTCGAAATACCAATTAAACAACATAAAAGTGGATATTAAAAAAAAGTATCAAGTTATGCACACACACACACATATATTTATACTGTTAGTTCAATCTAAACCGTACAAATTTTAGTATCAACTGCTTCTGTTTCCATCTCATAAATACACAAATATTTTATGATGGTCAAATGTATACTATTCCTTCTTTTTCTTCTGTCAACTGACAGATGACAATATTTTGAAGAAATATCGGCATATTTTTTGTTTTAGTGACAGAATTTTGTACAACATCAAAGTCATACTCTTGGTATCCTCTAGATTCTGACAAAGAGCAATGCTAGATATCCAGTAGCATATCAACTACAGGTTTTAGATCAGTTATCATTCATTTATATGAAATTGCAACCAAAGCTAATGTTTCACCTACCTAGCTTTTGGAATCAATATGGTTCTTCACCTAGATGAGTTATTCTTTCTGAGTTCACAAACCTTTTGTACCCAGTTTATTTTTGTTATTTAAACCCCTGTTAACCCTACACCTGGGAAGTGAGGGTGGAGCATTGGTAAAAGCTCTGACTATAGAATCATATGATGCGAGTTCAAATGTGAGTCAAAACCATTGCATCTACCGTTAGCTGCCTCAGGCAGATGGGGCTCATTAACTTGGGAGAGTAACTCATCTAGGTGAAAGGCAACAAGGATTTCAATATATATATATATATTGAAATCTGTGTTGCCTTTCACCTAGATGAGCTAATATATATATATATATATATATATATATTAATTTCAATAGGATTATTTGTCAGATGCATGTCTGGTTTATTACTTGAAAATAATTGCAGAATGATCCTTCATATTATGCTCAAGAAAGTTGGGAGTTAAGGGGCAATTTGTGCAGGAATAATGTTCAAAAGTGAGGAGCAGTTTATTACATGATTACTATTGGAAACTAGACCCTTGTTCCCAAGTTAAAATCAATATTTATAAGAACAATAGTAAATTGCAAAAATGGAATAAATCAAAAAGTCACAGCAGAGATTTTTTATCACTTAAAACATATCTGAAGTTTTATTGAAATCTGTCAAAAAAACAAACTATAAAATTGAATAAAATTAAATATTAAAAATGATTATTCTGTTTGGCAATTGTTTTATGATATTTACTTGGTGAGCACCCCCAAGTTTGGCACAAGGCCATTTGGCAATTGTTTTATACTTCTGTGGGGGAAATCTTGGCCTTTTTTTTTTTTAATATTAGCTGTGGTATCTTTTTATCATGTCAATGTAAAACAAGGGAGGTAATATATTTGACTACTTGGTTTTAAGAAAGTAAAAAGAACACTCTGTATTTAAAGATTGTATATTTATTACCTAGGCTTTTGTTTTATTGGATTTTTAACTTGTATGGTTTCTTGTTAGAAAGTCTAAAATGCAATATTCTTTAAAGAAAAAAAATCTATTACTTTTGTAATTAGATATTACTGTTGAGTTTCAAAAACTTTTTATAGCAATTGACCTTCTCCTATTTAGATATGTGTGTGTTTTGAATTTTTAGCTTTTGTTTCTTGTGCAATTTTCTTATTCAATTCACGAGAGATTATTACTTTTAATAATTTTTGTTGTGTCACATTTGAACATTTCGGATAATATTTAGAACTTATTTCATGTTTATTTAAACCTTTCATAATCATTACTCCCTACAATAATATTACGCATAATTTTTTTACTAATAATATATATGATACACTTATTCACCTATATTCTCTTTTAGTTTTATTTTAATATCATCCCACGAGGACAGATAGTTTCCTATTCCTTTTGATTTTCGGTTTCTATTGCTATTGATACTGAGAGCCTTTTTGTAAGTTGCTCTTAAGTCTAACTAATTGACCAAAAAAAAACATATTGGCAAAAGACACCAACGTAGAATCTGTATTAAGTAATCTGGCTTGTTAGGTTTGTGAAAAGAATTGCAAGACTGGCTAGGGACTTGGGAACCCCATGTAAACCCATTCATAAGCACACATGCTGTAGAGTTTCTGGAAAGAAATGGTAATAAACATATATGTAGATCTATATATAATGATAAATTTATTTGGTAAATATTAACACTAATAAGATTTTTTTCCAAACTTTATTTGATACTAAAACAACTTATTGTGCTTATCATCACTTACTATTTTATTTGCTGCTCAAGTGGTGAAGAATGACATTTATTTTTTATTTCAAATACTGATTAATTTCTGTTGTATTTTCTAAGAATATTTTTTTTTTCTTTCTTCCACTAGATGTCAATTGTTGCCTGTTTCTTGCTATATAAAGTTTGATTCTTCTCTAACCATCAATCACCATCATGGAGACAACATTCAGGCCCTGCTTACAATGCAGTCATATAATACTAGGATGAAGGCCCAAGGTGCAGTATTTTCTTTATTTTCATAACTCATCCATCCATATAATGTAGATGAAGTATGTATTAACCAAAAAAAAAGGTTAATTAGCATAATTCTATTCAATAAATAAGTTTCATGATTTTAATGATATAAAGTTGAATATTTTTGGTATTTTTTCATGTTGATCAATATTTGATATCCATTTTTAGATAAGTTTGGCACTAAATATGTGTATGTTATTTCTGAAGTAATATTCAATAAGAAGCAAATAGTAGTGGATTCTGTTTTAGAATATAGAAACTGAATCTTTTTTTTTTTTTTTTGCTTCAACTTTATTTTTAAAGCCTGTTTCAATCAAATTATATATATATAAATATTATTGACTCAAGTCTTTTGGTCCCCCGATCTATTAAAGAGGGACTCTTGTTTTCAGTGGCGTCCCTGTGTCCGGACTATTGCCGGATAACTGTCCATTAATTTTTTTCTGAAATTTTGCTACAAGTTGTATTTTTATATGTAGATGTGCATAGTAAAAAAAATTTTTATTACAAAATTTTTTGTTGCATTATCAGGGATCCAAAGTGGGTCAAAAATAGCCCGAAATGACACTTTTTGTCCCATAACTTTCGATCCATCCATTAAATTTTTCTGAAACTTGGCAAAAATGTGGAGGGAATTGTCCCAAGTGTATATTCAGTATTTCTGAACGGGACAAAATTCTGGTCCGTGTCCCCTGGGGGTTTTGGGGCTAAAAACACCCTTTGGGGGTGGGGGTTATTTAACGTTTCTGCCCAAAATATTGTTATGTATGTTTTTTTGTTTTTTTACGTTCCATTCAGTGTGCACTCATGGAGGACAATGGATGCTACACTTGTTTTATTTTTTTTGTTTTTCTTTTTTTAATTAAGAAATTTTGTAAGAAATCACTTTAATGTTTTGAGAAAATCAGAAATGGAAACTAGTATTAAATTATATTTAATAAAAAAATATGGTTCAAGTTAATGCTTATTTCAGTTATTTTTTTACTTAAGAAATTTCCAGGAGAAAAATTTAACAATTGTCTTATACGTAGTAGAAGCAAACTTTTGAGAAAAATGTTGGTTGAATCTTTTTTTATTCTTTTGTATTTATTTTTTTAATATGGCCAACTACTTGTACTTGGTGTTAAATGAATAGAGGCTAATTAGTCGCCCAAAAAATGTAACAATTTTAATGTCCCTACTTTTTTCTTTTTTTTTTTTTTTTTTTGCAAATTTTATTAGTAGTGAAAAACCATTGATTTTCCAAATTCAAAACTGGTATTTAACTTTTTTTTTTTTTTTTTTTTTTTAATAAGACATATTTATATTATTTCTCTCTCTCTCATTTTAAATGTGCAGCCATATTTGATGAATATTTTTATTATGTGTATATATTATACTATTATATATATATATATATGATAGAAAAATAGGAAAGTAAATTCCGCCAATATATGATAGAAAATCATTAGAAAAAACAAAAAACAAGAATGTACATTAGTGCCAACGCGTTTCAGATGCTTTTCCTTCTTCAGGGCACCTTTATTGATGTTATTATTCTTATTCTTACCCTGTCCATCAGGTCCTGTTAGCAACAAATAATTATTTGTTGTTATAACATCGAGGATACCTTTTCCCTAACAGGACCTGATG
>JAUZSX010313522.1:0-12106 GCA_034780655.1 Idiosepius hallami | reverse complement strand
AAGTTGATTTTGTTGTTTTAATTTTTTTTTTTTTTTTTTTTTCAATGAATCTCCTGATGTCATGAAAATAGGAAATTTTTAGGTAGACAAATGACATTAAGAAAGAGACTTGTTTTTTTTTTCTCTAAGATAAAAATCCCTACTTTGTACATTGTCTGAGGTTTGGAAAGAAAAAAAAAGAAAAAAAAAAGAGAGAGAAAAAAGAAATTCCATTTTTTATAGAAATTCTTATAAATTGCAGAAGATTTAAAAAAAAAAAAAAGCTAAACAAAAAAAGAAAATCTTGTGTTCTTAGAATGTTTTTCATTGAAATGGTAATTTAATTTCAGGTTTTCCCAATAGCAAAAAAAGTAGTTATAATTTATTTAGGCTTATCAAATGAATTAACTTCTTAATCAGAAACGATGATTTGTTTTAACCCAGACGATATTTTGAAACCAAAAGTGCGGTGGTTTGTTGTTCTCCAATGCAAAGATTAAAAATCCCTACAGGGAACATTCTTGTAAGTCTTTAAAAAAAAAAAAAACTAATTCATAGAAATTCTTGGTTTTAACCATTTGCAATCAGATGATGTATACATATACGCATGTAGACTGTTGACAAAAGATTGATGATATATATATGTACATATTTTTAGCCTTGCCAAAAACACGAATATAATGTGCATTCAACAGAACAGCACAATAAAAAGAATGCCATATGCATGTGGATAAAAACATCAACTTGCAGATGATTTTTAATAAAATTTTTTGAAAAAAACCAGTGTACAGATTTTTTTTTTCTCCATCATTTTGATAAAAATACAAACTTGTTTCACCTTTATTTAGGATCATCAGCACAGTTTAGACTAACAGATCTACTGTTAACCACCCCTGTGCGTATTTGGTAATATTCAACCTAGAGCATGCTGTAATATTAAAAAAAAAAAAACTATGTGTGAGCGAACAAAAAAAAAAAAGTTTTTTGTAGTACTATTTTTTGGACTGTTGTCCTTATCTTTATTATTGGTATATACACAACATTTCGGCTGATAAACCCTTCGGCCATCTTCAGGTGATCTTTCTCGGGAACATTCTTGTCCTAATAAGGAGTTCATATCAGGAAAGTGTTAAATCTGTTTTGTTTTTTTTCGGAGGTGTTCAATCCGTGTTTTGTTATTTTTCTTTTGTTTAAAAACATCAACCATCAAAACGCTCATGCACAATTCGTTTTTTTTTTTTTTTTGCAACATTCAAACCTAATGTTATTCTACAAATTATCAAGCCTCATTATAAGGATTCTGAAAAACTAAAAAAAATTTATAAAGGAATAATTGTTCTCGGCATTAAATGACCTAATAAGTTTGATATGCTGTAAAACTAAACTAATAAGCAAAAATGATTGTTCTTGGCATTAAATGACCTAATAAGTTTGATATGGTGTAAAACTAAACTAATAAGCAAAAATGATTGTTCTCGGCATTAAATGACCTAATAAGTTTGATATGCTGTAAAACTAAACAAACAAACAAACTACAGTCAACAAGACTCAAACACTGACCCACAGGCATTTTTTAGTCAAGTGTACTAACCATGCTGCCACTTCTAAGCCATTACACCTTGTGGTGTGTTGGTTTGCAAGTTTGTATTTTGCTATTTCCGTAGCATATTTGTTTTTATGAGAAAAAGTTGCTAGCCCTATGCTCAATGCCCAACCTGGTTAGTTAGGGCCACTGGTAGTTGGTGCCACTGGTTAGTTGGTTATTGGTGAGGAATAGTCACCCAGGACAATTCTACACTTCTGAGAATTATCATTTGCGGCATCTATAATTGGAGAATATCTAATACAAGAGATAGAACATGTGGAAACCTTTTTGTCTGATGAATCTATAAGCAAAAAATAGATATTCACTAAATATAATTAACTTTGTGTCCATACAAATCAATCTTTTACTCACACACACACAACACATTTAAGAAAAAAAAAAAACAATTTATTTATGTATATCTTACCTAATTGGATGTAGATTTATTTTTGTATTTTTTGCTGGTCTCTAAAAGAAAAAGTAATTTGTTTTTGCAAAAAAAAAATCTTGCAAGCTATCAAAAGAAATTTCCTTTCGGTAAAATAAGTAAAGACAAAAAAATTTTTTTTTTCCCATTATTCATAATTAGCAATGAAAATAGCCAAGACTTGTCGAGATTGGAAAAAAATAAAAAAAATAAAAAAATAATTTCTGAATTTTTTAGATGATTTTTGATGATTATCATTCGTCAAACTATTTGGAATTTTATTCTCATCTTTAAATTAGTTGCTCTGACCGCTATTTTTTTCCTTACAACTTTGGTCGGGGAACAGGGTTTAATTACTACAAAAGGGTCAATTAGAAATTAGGTGGGGTTAATCTTGCATTCTATTTCCATGCCCAAAAAACAGACTTATATTTACCTATAATATTAACAATTAAATAATTTTTCTGTTTTTTTTTTTTGCTCATTTTTGATTCATGAATTCTATCAGTAAATTGGGTTGTCCACCAGAATTTTTCCATGAGTTCATTGTGACGAATCCAGTCCTCCATACATAAGTACGGGAACTGTCTAAAAATTATCTGACCGTTATTTTTCCCATGCAAAATAGAGATAATATTGTGGCGTCACTCAACACAAAATAACTTTTTCTGTCTAAAAAGTATCCAACCGTTATTTTTCCCATGCAAAAGACAATAGTGCGGCATCACTCTGCAGAAAAATACTCAGTCTGTCTAAAAAATATCCAACCTTTTTTTTTCCAATGCCTCTGCACACTCATCTCATTTAATCCAACATTTTTTGGCCAAAAATGGAATTCCAGTCATTTGCCAGTCTCCTTACTTTCCAGACATGGCTCCTTGTGACTTCTGGTTGTTTCCAAAGTTGAAGATACCACTGAAAGAATTCCGATTTAAGAGAGGAGATTATGTGGAACGCATTGGCGGAGATTACAGGGTTCATACAGACTTGAAAAGTCCTTGAATTTTAAGTTTTGCCTTGAAAAGGCCTTGAAAATATAGAAAATACCTTGAATATGCCTTTAAAATGTAAGGAAAAACTTTATGAAAAAAAAATGAACTGGATAAGCTCAAAGAAAAGCTTGAAACTAAGCAAGAAGAACTAAGACTTTGTCAAAGACATTGTGTTATGTTGTGTAATTTTCAAGCTGTAAATAGTTTTGTTGTGTGAACTTTATGTAAATAAGTATGTAACCTTTAAACTACTCCTTAAAAAAAGAGATGAATGAAAATGACTTGTCCTGTTGTCAGTAACTAAGATTTTTTGGATTACTATATCGTTATTTATGTATCATATTTTGCCTTGAAAACTTGAATTTTGCCTGGAAAAGTCCTGGAAAAGTCCTTGAAAATAGATATTGGAAATCTGTATGAACCCTGTGATCAAAAAAATATAATCACTAGACTTTTAATCACATGTTTTTTTCATCATGTGAACACTTAATCACTCCAAAGAAAAAAATTACATTTATTGATGTAATAATGTTATTTATGTAATTATGTTTTTGTTACGTTAAATTTTTAGTACCTTTGACAATTTTGGGGTTATTCGCAAAAATAAGTATATACATGTTTTGAAGAATCATCATCCTAATGGATTCCAGAAATGGACAAATAATGTGATGAAAAAAAATCTTTTAAGAGAAAAACACATTTGGTATAACACCATTCAGACACTTTCAGAAATCCCCAAGTGATTGAAATTCTTGGGAGTGATGGAAAAACCATGGGATTAAAAGTATTGTGATCAATATGTAGTGATGAAACGTCAAATGATGAAAAGTCTTTACTCAATTTTTAATCTAATTCAATTTTATGAATTTTTCATGCAATGAGGGTCGCAAAAATAAACCTTTCACTTTATTTTAAGCGACACCAAGTCTAATTGGTTCTTTAGCAGTTGTAATATTCCATTTTTATTCTGAGGGGTCATAGGGCATCACCATTGTACCAAGCAATTGGAATATTCTACTTTTTTCATGGTGTTTGATGAGTAATGTTAAAACCAAGCTTTTAGAATATATTGTATTTTTGTTCTAAGTGGTTTTGCGGTGTCACAGTCACACTAAGCAGTTTGACAATTAAAAAACCTCCACAAACTTCAAAAGACAAAAAAATTAAAACCGTCCACCAAAAAAAAAAAAGTATCATCAAGTCGTGTCTGAAGGTAAGGTTAAACCACTGAGTAGTTGCACTCTTAGTCTTAGGCATCTATACATGCGGCTTGGGACTGCTTGTGAAGTTCAAATTACTACAAACCTTGCCTCTGAATCGTATGTGTTTAGTGGTTGAGACGGCTAAATCTTTACAGGTTAGTATGCCGAAAACACAAACATACACAACCAGGATTCACATGGACTGCCCATATGAATCCTGGTTGAAAACCTCTGGTTCAAATAATCTTTAATAAACCATTTCTTTGATATTTTCTTATATTTTTCAGTTCTCATACGAAAGTCAGATTGAGGCAAGTGCCCCCAATGAAGAACAATGAATGGGGAATGTTGTCATTAATGTTCGCTGGATCTTCTGCAAGGCAAACATTTTGGACTCGCTCTTTTGTTTCTCAAATTAAAAAGCTCTTAATAAAGACGATTTGCACAAAATGCAGTTCTTTTAGTATCGGCTTTAAATGCTTGGATAAAACCTGCAACAATACACAGTTTAAGCCATCTGTTAGCATGAGGTAAGTGGATAACAGTTATTATTCCCAGAATCACTCAAACATAATTTGTAAAAAAAAATTAAAGACAATAGTGCGAAAAAATGATATCCTAACTATGAAGCATCATCTTAAGGATTGTGAAAGTAATAATTATAAGAATGAGGACAACAGTTCAAAAAATGATACCCTAACTATGAAGCCTCATCTTAAGGTTTGTGAAGATGACAATGATAATGAGAAGGATAACAGTCCAAAAAATAGATGTACACATTATTAAGCTTCATCTCAAGTATTGTGAAGGTAACAATGATAAGGTCAAATACAACAGTCTGAAAAATGGATATACAAATTATCAAATCTCATAAATGTACAAATTTGTCCATTTCTTTTAATCCTTTAGGATGACGATTCTTCATAATATTTCGGCTTGATGACTGCGCAGGCGAAAAACTGACAGTTGCCGAAGGCTGTTGACTCCGTGTCTATGCTTAACTAATAAATATATATACACTCATTTTTACGAATAAGCCCAAAGTTGTTGAAGGTCCTAAATATTTAACGTAATAAAAACATAATTACATAAATAACATTATTACAAAAATAAATTTTTTTGTGGGGGGCAATTAAAGTTCTCGATGTCGGGGTGATTAAGTGTTCATGTGAGAAAAAATCATGTGATTATAAGAAGTGATTATATTTCTGTGATTAATAGTCGGGTGATGAAATGTTAGATGATAAAAAGTCAGTAAACCTCCCTAATATTAGACCAAAAATATTGCAATAATTCACCATTATGTGATAATGATAATCTCTCATTTTATTATTTATAGGTTGTTACTTGATGATGGCACTGCTAGCTGTTATGCTAGCACTTGGCAAAAAGATTTCATTCGACAGATTTTAGGTTTGTCTCCAGTACAATGGAAAGACCTCATTAATTTGATTCATTCCAAATGGGGACAAATTGACTTTGATTTAAAAGTAAGTCGAAAAAAAAAACAAAAAAACTATTTTTTTCTCAATTGACAAATAGATTTTATTATAAATTATATTTATCCAAGTTAGGCGTAAGGCCATTTTTACGTGCCCATTTTATCCCTGGGTTTTTGTAATTAGTATTGCCCTTCACCTAAACGAGTTACCCCCTTGAGTTAATGAGCCTCATTTGCCCAAGGCAACTTAAGGTATAAGAAATGGTTTTAATAGGGATTTGAACTCATGTAATACGATTATTTTATAATATGTTTTAATAAGTAGTTTAGTACAGTGTTTTTATACTGCAGACTACCAAGAAGGCAGCAGTAGCAAATTGGTTAGGAAAATTATCTTTAGTTCTAGAGCGACTAAATGGTACGAGTCAAAGTATTCACTGTTATGTCACTGTGATTATGGTAAAGAGTTCAGCAAGAGGAAAAAAGATGTCAATATAAGGCCATAGGGGAGAAAGCGTATAACAAATTACGAGGTGATGATTCAATGAAACGATCATTGGAGTTTAGATGGATGCGGTTTTGGGTGGACGAAGGATTGAAGAATCTGAGACATTGCATTAATTAGTGATATTTTTTTTTCATGAGACAAAAACTTTCTTGATCTGAAAAATTAACTGCGATCACAAAATTACTCTTAATCATCTCCATTCAGTTGGACTTGCTGAAAAATTGTGATAAAAATGCTACAAACTTATTCCCCAACACATTATTTATTTAGTTCTCTTGATTGGGAAGCGTAGAGTCGACTTCTTAAGTCGATTTCGTAACTATTTCTTGTATTTGCCTGGCAGGGTGGTTAGTCCTGTGCAGGCTAGACTTTTTCCAAAGGAAGACTGCAAGGCAGCAGTAGAATTTGGATCTTAGCCTTTTTGCTGTAACAAGGCCTACAAGGGGCAGCATTAGGATTTGGAGTCAGAGTTCCAATCTCTTAGCCATTTTTCTGTAACAAAGCCCATAAGGCAGTGGTGTTCCCTGGGCTTTTGTAATCAGTGTTGCCCTTTATCTAGAAGAGATTCTCTTCTGAGTTAATGAGCTACATCTGTTCAAGGCAGCTAAAGGTGAATGTAATGTTTTGACTGGTATTTGAACTCTCTTACTACGATTCAAGAGTCCAATCTTTTACCAAGGCTCTACCCTTGCTGCCACCCTGTATGCGTGTGTGTATTCCTGTGTGAGTGATGTAGATTACTACCAATGCTGATTTTGATTGGAATTCGAACTTGCGTAATATAGTCCATAGTCTAAGCTTTTACCAATGCTCCACTCCTGACCAACCCAATAGATTTGCAACAAAGATACTTATATCTAAAACATGTATACATTATAGAAATTGAGCACAAACGGTAGAGCATTGAGATCGTATTACGCGAGTTCAAATCCCAGTCAAAACCATTACATTCACCTTTAGCTGCCTTGGGCAGATGGGGCTCGTCAACTTGGGAGAGCATCTCATCTAGGTGAAGAGTAACACGGAATGTAAAAAGCCCGGGTAAGAGCACATATAAATGGCCTTGTGCCAAACTTGGGTTAGTGCTCACCAAGTGAATACAATACATTATAGAAATTGTTAAAACTTTTAATTTTAAGATTATTAAATTTTAACTTTTTATTTTTATTTTTCAGAGTTATTCATACCAAGACCCAATTAACGAAGAAAACAGTGTCCATCATTTTGTAGCAGTCATCTGTAATAGTCAATTAGTCAAGCAAAATTGGTGGATGGAATTGAAGCAAATGCCAATTCTGGTTGCAGAAGACAGTGAGTTCCCTTCCCTTATTCTTAGAGTCAATGCTTGAATGCTGATTTATTAATGTTTTTGAATCCCTTCCCTTAGGCAGTCGACGTTGCCCAGTGGGTATCAGGCGGACTTAGGAATCGTAGTATGCCAGTTCAAAATGTTCTGTCTATGATGACATGTCAACTAATATCCTTGGGAAAAGTATGAATCCCTAGCTTCCCTCCATCTATGGATTAAATAGTACAACTTGTGTTATTCAAAGAAAAGTATGAGTGTATATCATATTTCATATTTACTTGGTAGAGCACCAAACCAAGTTAGACACACAGCCATTTTTACGTGCTCTATATACCTGGGCTTTTTGAATTCAGTGTTACCCTTCACCTAGATAAGTTGCTCTCCCGAGTTAACGAGCCCCATCTGCCCGGGGCAGCTAAAGTGAATGTAATGGTTTTTTGGCTTGGATTTGAATTTGCGTTATACAATTCAAAAGCCAAAACTTTTACCAATGCCCCTATGTCACTGCCCAGTATGTGTGTATATGTAACATTACATATTACTAAATTTACATACACTTGAATATGAGATTTTAATAAAAGATTTGCTTAGTGATTTTTTTATTATGAAGAAGCATTTGTATATTTTTTGGTAAAAATGTATGTTTTTTTGTTTTTGTTTTTTTACTTAGGATTTCCTTTTCGCGAAATTGGATTTCAAAGTGGTAAACTCCGAACCAGATGTCTACCATTCTTTCAAGTCGAAATTCTGTCCATTCAGAAACACGAACCTTTTGACATGGTATCATTTTGAATTTAATTTATTATTATCAGGTCAGTTGAATTCTGGTCATTTGGGTCTCTGTGTAACTGCATCCCAATCTTGTATCATGGTACACTTCTTTATCTGAGTGTCTGTTTTGTTTTGTTTTTCATTGAAATTGAAAATAAAACTAATTAAAAGAAAAACTGCATGTTTAATCAAGTATGTTTGAATAACCAACTGCTGCTTAACATATGTAATATTTGTATATTTGGGGGTTGTTTATGAATAATAAGAAACAGAATACATATATTAACATTAAGAGAAATATTTTATTTTATTAATCTTACAAATGTTGGTCTTGGTACACCAGGTTTCTGGCAGAATTCTTCATTGGCAAATAGACATCCTATTAGTAGCTCGGTCAGAAGGGTACTAAATTCCCTTGGTTTTCTTTGGTCAAGCATAGGTCAGTGAGAGAGAGAGATAGAGTAGGAGAGATGGAAACAGTAGTAGACAGAGAGGGAAGAGAAGAGGGAGTGGATTTGGACATAGCAGTTCTTGAAGGATAGAATATCTATAGAGAAGAGAAGAGTCAAGATAATAATGTCTTGTGTGAGTAGTATTATTTTTGACCTGATTCCATTGTACCAAGGTAGAGCTCACTTCCAGTTCATCCCTTATATATATATATATAGATCTGTAGATTAAGATTGCTTATATTTATAGATAGAGTGCTCAATATCAGTGATAGAGCCTGTATAGGAGGTAAATGTAGACACGGAGTCAATGGATGCTTTGTCTATGTATACTTCTTTAATATTAAATGTTTAATTTTTGTTCTCTGGCTGAGTAAAACAAAAAAAAAATAATGAGTTATTAAATAAGAAATGAATGAAATATAAAAGCAAAATAATAACCAAAAGATTATAATTAAAATTAAATTATTGAAAAAAATACTACTTATATAAAAAGGGTGTATTTCATTCATTAATATTTTTATCATTTTTTTTTTTATATTTCTCTAATTTCTAATTAATTGATTGATTAATAAATTATTAAATATTTTTTACTATACTTTTTATTATTCTTTTTACTTTGTCCTACTCTGCTTTAAAACTAGTATATTATACTTTTAATTAAAACAAGAAAAAATTGAATTAGAAATATTGAAAAAAAAAATTTAAATTCTTATTAATTAAATGTGTTTGAAAAATGATATTCTGCCTAAGTATACTAAACTTTAAAAAAATTGAATTAAAAATATTGATAAGAAAAATTTAAATTCTTTTTAATGAAACATGTCTGAATAATGATATTCTGCCTAAGTATACTAAACTTAAATGAAAAATTGAATAAAAATATTGAAAAAAAAATTAAAATTCTTTTTTATGAAATGTGTTTGAATAAATATAATAAACATAGATGTTTTTTGTTTAAAAATAAATAAAAATAACTAAGTGTTTTTTTTTTCTAAAAAAAAATAGTTTCAATTTTTTAAAGAAACTTTTCATAATATTATACTGCAGAAGCATTTTATTATCACAATATTTTAAATTTCAATCAATATAGAAATTTATCCAGTAAAATTTTCTGTTTCTTGTCTATCTGTTTGTGATTACATTGAAAAAATGTTAAAAACATGCACAAAAAAAGCCTTGTGAGAAAAAAAAGAGAAGCTATATTTATGAATTTTTATCAAAAAATCAAATTGGGCTAAAAATGTTTTTTCTATAATTTTTGTTTAAAAAAGAAACACTTGGAGATTTATTTTTAGAAAAAGGAAAAGAAATAGATGATCGCTATTTTTACAATATTCATTGCTAGAATTTTGTAAAAAAAAAATCAAAAAAAAACTTCTGTTTTCTTCAATATTTGCCAAAAACAAAAAAAAACAAACACTTTATTAAAAAATCATTTTGTTTAAACAAAATCTCTGACAATTTGTTTCTGTTTTAAACCGACAGTTTTAAAATGTATTCTTCGATCTATTTTACATTTTTACCAATTTAAATTTTCAAATAAATTATCAATCGATTAAATTAGTTTTTAGTTAATTAATTAAACAATGAATAATAATTGTTGTCTATATGTATATATATTTTTTTTTTCATTATTATAAAAACATATTTTTTATTTTTATTTTTTTTATTAGAAATCTTAGATGAAAGATGAATAGAGTCCCATTCAAAGTTATAAAGATGGTTTAAAAATATCATAAAATACTGTAACAACTCACCACACAGTTTCTAAATAGTCTAAAATCTCTCTCTCTCTCTCTCTCTCTCCCCCTCTCACACACACATATTGGGCAGCGATGGTGGAGCATTGGTAAAAGCTTGGGCTCAGGAATTGTAGTATGTGAGTTCAAATCTCAGTCAAAACCATTGCATTCACCTTTAGCTGGCTCGGGCAGATGGGGCTTGTTAACTCGGAAGAGCAGCTCAACTAGGTGAAGGGTAACACCCAATGTAAAAACCCGGGTAAGAGCACGTAAAAATGGCCTTGTGCCAAACTTGGGTTGGTGCTCACCAAGTAAATATAGTTCAATAGCATTAAGGACTGAATTATCAATGTGGTTCCTGCTAATTTTCGCCATTTACTTGATTTTAATCTTAAAAAGTACTTTCATATCTAATATTTTCTTTTTAAAAAATCAAAGCTGCAGTTGTATTTAAACCTACTTTATTTGTTAATATAGATATTATCAAGTCATTGATTTAAAAAAGCAATAATTATTTGATGGAGTTAGCTCCCTTATTTGATATTAACAATCCTTGCTAAAAACGAGCAATGACATGCTTATACTTCATAATCTAATATTACAATGCATACACACACACATGATTATGTATATATCCACAAACATAGATATTGCTTGTTTTGTTTAACAGCATATCAAGCTTTTTAGGTCATTTAATGCCAAGAACAATACTTTTTCAATAAATGTTCTCTTTTGAGTGTATGTGATTGTGTGTATAAGTGTTTATGCATGTATGTGTGTGCTTGTATTTAGGAACGTAATAAAGAAGAAGCATCAGATGACTTTTTCTTTATTATAATTTGGCATTGGTAATTTTAATTCTAATAGAAAAATAATTGAAAAGTGCTCTATGCAGTCTTAACCAGATATATCTATATATATTTTCTTTTCATATTTAAGGAGATAACATATTGCAGCACACATTACAAAAAAATGCTTTTTACAGATTTTTAAAAACTTTAAACTCAAAGCAAAATTTTGGGGCATGAAAAGTTTGACATTTTGTTAAAGAGAAAATAGCATAATTTCGGGGCATGGAAAGTTTGACATTTTGTTAAAGAGAAAAATAAGCATAGTTTCGGGGCATGGAAAGTTTGACATTTTGTTAAAGAGAAAATAGCATAGTTTCGGGGCATGAAAAGTTTGACATTTTGTTAAAGAGAAAATAGCATAATTTCGGGGCATGGGAAATTTGACATTTTGTTAAAGAGAAAAAAAGCATAGTTTCGGGGCATAGAGAGTTTTTCTTTTGCAGAGAGTTTGACATTTAAAGTGACTGCATACATTGGTGGACCACGATTCCTTTTATTCAGGATTACATACATTCGAATTCCAGTCAAAACCATCACATAAACTTTCAGCTGCCTTGGATAGTTGGGGCTCATTAACTAGGGAGAGTAACTAATCTAGTTCTAAAAACACAGTTAAATGATACCTGTCAACTCAGGTAGAGTAACTCACCTAGGTGAAGGTTAATGCTGATTACAAAAAGCCGAAGGATATAAAAAACAAGTAAAAACTGCCTTGTGCCTAACTTAGGTTAGTGCTTGACCAAGTAAATGTGTCCTTTTATTTAGGTTTTTTGGTTGGTTGGTTGGTTTATTTAACCAGCATATCGACTCTCATTGGGTCATTTAATGCTGTGAACTGATTTTATTT
>JAUZSX010313511.1:0-12106 GCA_034780655.1 Idiosepius hallami | reverse complement strand
ATTTATCTGTAATACATGTTTTTTTATCGTTAACCGTAAAGGAGTTGAAGTTATTTATTTACGTCTACGTTTTGGGCTAGGTCGGCCGTGTTTATTTTACTACATTTATTATTGATCATACTTCTTATTTTAATCAAAAATATTTTGAACATTTGATTGAAATTATTATTATTCAGCAGGACCTATATTACACACACACAGGGAAGTTCATTTGGCCTGTGGATAGGCAGTCAGATTTTTGAATTCTTATAAGTTTGTATCCTACTCATTCCATTTGCATTCATATTTGGACGAATACCTAAATGTAGTATTCCTCATATTGCCCCGAGCTATGAGTTAAATAGTGGATATTGTGTAATTCAAAATAACTATGTATAGTCAAAAAGAAAGTTTTCTGAAAAATTTTCGGCATTAAATGACTTGAAAAGGTTGAGTTGTCATTAAAACTTAATTATCAAACAAATACTTATATTTCTATCTTATTTTAATTAAAAAATATTTTAAACTTTTTATTGAAATTATTATTGTTCAGATACACCCACATTGCATAGACACACTTACAATTCCTTCTTTTTAGAAAGAAATGAGGGAAACATTGGCTTTTTCCCAAAGTCTTGCTTTATTTTGGCAAATAGAAAAAATATTCTGAAAATATTGCCAGTGGTGTGACAAGGCCAGTAATTTTTACATGGCTATTTAAAAAGAAATCATTGAAATATCTTCCAGAACTTGGGTTGCTAATTCTGGTTTTAGCCAATTCTTTTTTTTTTTTTTTTTGCTTTCTTTCTACACAAATAACTTGCCAAAACACCTGAACAACTCCTTGTCCTTTTACATCTTTCTCTCTTCCAGCATTTTAATAGAAATGCTGATTTCAAAAAAGGTAACTTTGAAATTCCTTTTTGTTTGTATTTGTAGGCAGGGCCATGCTTAGTGCCCCCGCAGATCCTGGGGGTGTATGCAAAAAGCTCCTTAACTTCACAGATGTTTTGTAATTAAGAAATTAACAAAATAATTTATTGTTAGAATTAATTAGAAAATTATTATCACAATTGAAATATACATCTACCAATCTTTCTGCCTATCTCTCTCGATATATATATTTCTATTTGTATGTATATATAGTTGAAGGTTTGAGTATGTTGGGAGGGATACTTGCCATTTTAGGGTAAATGAGCCGCAAGGTGCATTCTGTGTCAGGGCTGCTAAGTGGCCCTGATGCAGAATACACCTTGTGGCCCCTTTACCTAAAATCTCAAGTATCCCCACCAACATACTCAAGCCTTCAACTATATATACATACAAATACATAAACATAAGAGAGATTGATTTAATCAATTTTTACCATTTTTATTTTTGTTAACCATTTATTTCAAAGTTTAAAAGGTTCTGAAAAGCAAAAATTTAAACGAAAAGAAACTATTTTTTTTCTTTTTAAATAGAAAAATTTGTTTTCTTTACTCTTTTTGGAATCCTGTTTCCTATTTCCTACATTTTATGTAGGAATGTAAGCTTCATCTCACAAAGAATGGATGGGAAAAAATAGAATCAATGTTAATCCATTTGTTGTTGCTCTTATCACCAACTTTGTTGTTAATTAGCTGATTAAAGAAAAAAAAAATGAAACACAGCCTTTGCAAAACTTCAAATCTTGAGCATTTCCTTCCAATAAAGAAATCGCAATATCACTAATGAACACTGATGTTTTACCCTTTGGCTTTTTCTAATTCAAGCTTAATTACATCTTGTATTCTATTATTTATATAAAATTAGTTCTTTCACTTTATTTATGTTTTATCAGTGTTCTTCCATAGATTTAAAAAAAAATTTTTAAATGTTTTTATGGTACAGTACAAAATTAAAAAAAAGCCTGGTGGTAAAAATGTTGGATGTGGCTTTGATATGGCACAAGGCCAAGTTTTGTTTGCAGGTTGATGGATTGCTCTATCTATAAGTCATTGCCAGAATTAGCCGACGCCTTGCACCTCAAAATCTTTATTCTAGGGCATCTCAGGCGCTAAGATATTAACTCCATTTTCTCCTCTCTCTATTTTTGAATATGGAAGCAGAGAGTATAAAAGGGCAGCCTCTTGGGGTCATTTATCTTAAATCAATCGATCATTCAATCTGCCTGAGTAAGAAGAGGATACAAAGTGATCATTATTTTTCAAATTGACTTTTCTTATAAATGGTAGCAGATTTTTTTTCTGCTAAAATGCTCAATAGTCTCTTTTGATGTATTTCAATAACTTAACATGGGTTTTAGTTAGCGTTAGGATTAATCTAACCTTGAAAATGGAACTTTGTATGTGTATGTTCATATCCTATGGATATCGAAACAGGTAAACAAATTTTCTTGAAAATGTACACAAATGTACTTTATGTGTCTGAATACCCCAAATAATTATCGAAATTTCATAATAAAAAAAAAATCAGCTTTTTGGGCTATGATCGGGAGTAAAACTATAAAAATTGCCATTAAAAAGACATATTTGTGTTTGGCACCAGTCAGTTTTTTAAAAAAAATTTTAAAATGTTTTTATGGTACAATACAAAATTAAAAAAAAGCCTGGTGGTATAGTCAGCAAGTTTGAATCCCACTTGTGGTTAGAAATGTTTGCAACATTGTGTGCAGCATAGTGCGTCACTGATGAGATCCAATATGATTGAAACAGTTGTCTGGCACTATGTTAAACTTTATAGAAGATTTTGCATTGAATCATAATGTTTTAATATTATTTAAGTATGCATCTATATTTTGGGCCATAACAAAAATAACTATTCTCACACATTAATTTTAGATTTATTTATCTAAGTTGATTTTCTGGACTAATATATAACCAGAGAACAGTACTTAGATATTAAGGCATACACAGATACTGCCATACTATTGATAAAATAATTTTTTACTCATAAAATTCTTAGTTGAATTACATTGGCTTTGGAATCGTATTACGTAAGTTCAAATCCCAGTCAAAACTATTACATTCACTTTAGCTACCTCAGATAGATGGGGATCGTTAACTTGGGAGAGCAACTCATCTAGGTAAAGGGTAACATTGAATTCAAAAAGCCCAGGTACATAGAGCATGTAAAATGGCCTTGTGCCTAACTTGGTTTGGTACTCTACCAAGTAAATATGATATTTATTTGCAATTCTATTTTTGTCACTTTTCTCTTTTTGCTTATATTGATGTATTGCTATGGAAGATTATTGTGACTATAGATTAATATATCAATGTTTATGAAGTAGATCTTATCTTTTGCAGACATCTGCAATCAACACTGAACTTGCAATAATCATATTGATGAACTGTGAACATTTTTTTTTTGTTTAACTATGAACTTAAAGTTCAATGATCTATTAAAACTATTGATAAATTCAAATTATATTGTTTTGTTGTTGTTACTTAGCTTCAATTTTTTTTTTATCTGCCTCTCTCATTAGACAGTAAATAAGTTGTATATTTTGATTTCAAAAGCAAAAATTGCGTGAATTAAAAAAATAAATCTCCCTTAAAAATATTTAAAAATCCACTTAGATTTTTGTGTCAAAATCTTTTTGTTACTGAAGGAGTCTCTGTATTAAATAAATAGAAAGCATTGAAACTCACTGTTTATTTTTCTTTTCTTTATTATTGGATTTTTATTTTTTTTTAAATAATTTATCATTTCCTACTTAAATACACCTGTTCCAAATCCATATTAACTTTTGTTTAAGGCAATATCAATTGATTGTTTTAAACCCAGGTTCTCTTTTATAGCTCTGAGAAAGGAACTCATTGTATGTTTTTTTTATTTAAATAATCGTCAGGATTTCATATGTTTATATTATTATAATATGGCTACTATCTAATAACAATTTAATAATAATTGATAAATTATATTTATTTGGTAGAGCACTAAACCAAAGTTTGGCACAAGGCCATTTTTACATGCTCTATGTACCTAGGCTTTTTGCATTCAGTGTTGCCCTTTACCTAGATGAGTTGCTCTTCCAAGTTAACAAGCCCCATCTGCCCAAGGCAGCTAAAGGTGAAAGTAATGGTTTTAACTGGAGTTTTAACTTGCATATTACGATTCCAGAGTCCGAGCTTTTACGAATGCTCCATTCAAATATAGAAATAGTAAATGATAAAATAAAATACATTCTTTTAGTTCAAATCTCCAAAAATGATAGAAAGTTTTTTTAACAAGATTAAAAATACACAAATCAAGTTTAGAGAAACTTTAAAGTTTCATGATTGTTTCAAGAATGTGAATGAAAGATAGGTTTATTAAACAAAATCGATTGCAAACTGATCTTTTAATTGCAAAACTTGCAATTTAAAACCAATAATGATATTAGGATAAGAAAGAGAGCTCAAATCTGAAGCTCCTGATTGCAAAAAGTTTAATCATTATTCAGTAGGGGACAAGATATAACCAATAATTCCATAGTCATATCCAAGTTTGCTAAAGAATTAAATCTTGACATACAAATACACTCAACAGCACTACTCATATATATACGTATATATATATATATATATATACACGTATATATATATATACATATATATATATTAAGAATTTGCTAACATTTCTCAACACATGTTTGTCCATTCATCTGGAAAAACACTATCAAAATTAAAATCTTATACATTGTTTTAGATGGATTAAAACTATTGTTATGGTTGTAATTTAACTACAACAATGTTAACACTTATCATAAGAATATTATTTCAGAAAGATGAGGCTGAAATATTTTTGACTGAAACGTTTGAGCGTTGGCTTTTGGAAATAATATATTATTATTATTCCTACTAATGTTTTTATTTATATATATCTTTCTTAAAGTGTAGACACGGAGTCAACGGGAGTCGGCAACTGCCAGTTTCTCGCTTATGCGTTCACTGATATTGAGCACTCTAACAATAATTTTAAGCAACCTTATCACTTAGAATAATAATAATAATAATATAAATATATTAGTAGAAATTTAGATAGATTGATTGATAGATGTTTTTCCAAATGATATATACAAACTTGATCTCTGTATATTCAAATGCATAAAAAAATACTTTTAAAAGTTTTCCCTCAAGTTATGTAATTAAAAATCTGTCATGGAAAAGATTGTTTCATTATTAACGAGATTGAAATTCTATTTTTCTTTTTATTCGAGATCTAAAAGATTCAGCAATAATCAACATATAAAATGTATTCAAATGTATGTGCTAAGGTCACTCGTTCATGTTTAATTTTAAACTAATTCAATCTATCAATGTCTTAGGATAAACTCTTTAGCTATGGCACAGCAATTATCAACTATTGACTGAATTCTTAAATGGTATTAAGAGTTCAACATTATTTTCATTTAAGAAAGGCTGTCTTACCAATTTTGGTGATCAGATCACTAAACCTTTAGTTGTGCATCAGTGTTGTACTTCAGTGATTAAAGTCCAAATGAGGCTCAAAAATAGCTCTCTTGTAGCAGTCTTTGTTTTTTTTTTGTTTTGTAACTTTTTTGTGATTTCCTGCTACATGTTTCTTTAAGACTGCATAATCAAAACAAATTTTTTTTCTTTACACCTTTTTGATCAATTATTACTGATATCAACCATTTTTAAAAATGTGTCTCTTTCACTAATTGTTTGTTAGATAGATAAACAGAATAAGATTCATACTTTCTCTAAGGTTATTCATCTAAATGTAAAAGTGGAATGACTGGGATTTGAACTTGCATTTTGATTTCATGGTCTAAGCACTAGGGACTTCTTTCTTACATTTTCATGTTTTTAATATCTTCTCATAACATGATTATATTTAGTTTGTTAGATGATTTATTCATGTCATAACTTCAGGCAAAATACAAGAAAACGTTTTCCATAGATTATATATGCATTATGACTGTTTAACAATAACATAGTCGATGCTAATATAATAGACTTTGTTGTCATGGTAACTAAACACCTTTCAAAATAAGTATATTATATATACTTAGTGAGCAGGACCAAAATAAGTATATGCTATGATGATGACAAAAGAATTTGTTTGAAGCATAATCCTAACAAAGCTAGTCTTAAGTCATCAAAGTTATTGAAGTAGATTTGAATGAATTTTGTTTTATGGCATATCAACCATTAAAGTCCTTTAATGCTGAAATCACTATTCTAAACAAATATTTTCCTGCATCAATTTAGTAAGTTCTCAGATTGCATTTTTTTTATCATTTTATAATTAATTTTTTTTTTCCTCATCTCTCATATCAATTGTTCTTAACTACATTTCAGCTAACTTTGAGCACTTGAAGGCCAGCAGATAAAGTTGGTCAAAACAGAGTGAAGAATAGCAACTATGTGAGCTGAAGAAAAAAAATTTTAAAAAAAGCAATTAAAAATTTTCCTTTCATAAACCAATTCTTAGAATAGCAGTGATTGTATTATTTGATTAATAACTAGAGTGAATAATTCATACCTTTCCAAAAATGTTCTCAAAGACCAGCTGAAGCGCACTCTGGCAGCAACTGACATTGACCACTCCTCGTGGGAAGAAGCTGCCAGGGACAGGAAGGCGTGGAGGAATGCTGTACACCGTGGCAGTGCTTACTTTGAGGAAGAAAGAAAAAAAGGGAAGGCAAGGAGAAGAAGAGAGTTAGAACAACCCTATCTCACTACCCTCGCTGTGAACTCTGTCCGTGGCTTTTCCACCATAAAATTGGACTGTACAGCCATGTATCATATGGGTACTCACCCCACTAATGTCAGGACCTAATACTCGGATACGAGTAGGAGCCACCACCGACGACCGCATTAAATTCAGACTTATGTGTAGTTAATCAAAGTTTTAGTAATTACTACCATGCTACACACTCATTCTTTATTTATAGAAGTAACTGAATTCCTGAAGTTGTAGAATATTTTTAGGAATTCTTTTTCTATATTTTTTTAATGTAATCTAATTGTGCAAGTTTGAGTTTCCTTGTTAGTTATTTCTCTTATTGGTATGTATACAAGTGATTTTCTATATACACGCACTGAAGCTGGAGTGACTTGTAGGTAATGAATACTACCTTAGTGATAATAGTTATCAAGAAAGACTATGTCTTGTGTGTGTATTTCAATCTTTGATTACTTTATCAGTTTTATCTTAAAATTTTGATTTCTTTGTATCCTATATCAACCATACGGTCAAGTCAGGTTGGAGACACCGGTTCCCGTTACTTCACCGAAGTTAAGCAACGTTGAGCCTTGGCACTAGTTAGATGGGTGACCATTTAAGAATACCAGGTACTGTAGTAGGGCATGTAACACACCTGCATGTGGTGCCTCTGCTACTCCTTTCAAGGAAACCAATTGTTACACCACGCACATCACTGTGTGATACAATATGAATGAATGAATATAACTCATTTTTATTATCACTTTCATTTGGATCCTTTTCTTAACCTGTTACGGGGGAGAGGTCCACTTGGCCTTGTGAGTAGGCAGTTGGTCTTCGGAATCGTATTACACTAATTTGAATCCTAGTCATTCCTATTGCGTTCATAATTGGACTAATGCCCTTGGGAAAGGTATGAATCCCCACATTCCTTCCAGCTATGGATTAAATAGTGCACATTCTGTTATTCAAAAAACTATGTGTGGACAAAAAAACGATTATGAAAAAAATGATTATTCTTGGCTTTTTTTTTTACCAAATAAGGTTGATATGCCATAAAACTTAGACAAATCTTTAACCTGTGACTTCAAACTTATAAATAGTAATGGATGTTCAAAGCTCTTGACAAAACTTTGTATACATGACCTGACATTTTAATTTGATACTCAGTGGTTTATATTGGAGGCGTTGTTGACAATGATGATGATGATAAATCAAGTTGGGGACATTCATTTCATATGCATGCATCCATTTTCTAATTCTTGATATTACTTAGAATTTGGGTTTAATTTTATCCGTCTCAGCAAAAGCAAATCAGTCTGCCTAATGACCATGGAATAAAAATCTTCATTCCATCATGATTTTGAGCCGAATGATTTGAATTTGAAATTTAGTTCTCTTCAAAAACAAATTGTCATCTGAAACATCCAATGAGAAGATCAATTCCATTTACACTTTTTCTATGACTTATATGATTTAAAAGTTGTCAATCATGTTCTAATGAATAGATTCACACTTTACAAAATTTCAGACTAGAGACCTGACTATTACCATACAGTTGGATTACTGCTACTACTATTACTTGATTTGATTGATCTTAGCAGCCTTAGCTAAGAATGAACTCACTGCTGTTAGGAAGGAGTATAATTAATATCTTGTCATTAAGTTGAATATTTCTTGCTATGCTTGGGCTATTGAGGGTGTTTTTATTGTGTCACCATCACCAACATGGTACAGTACTTGATATCCCTTGGTGGTCATCCGTCTTAGTACTGAATAGTCTCTATGTTACTTCAGTGATTTTGTGGAAGTTGGTGTCTCCAACATGAATTGACCATTGAAAATAGTACATCAACCAAGATAATCTATTTCACTATTTTATTTTAGACAATGAAAATGAGTTTTTTATTTACGATTATTTAAAGTATCTGGACTTTTATTCTTATCTTCATTTTTATTTTCACCATATTTTAGCTGATATGTTCTTTGGCCTACTTTAGGTATTATTCAAATTAGCAGTGTTCTTTGAGTTGCAAATCTTTGTTCCAACTATTCGGGATTATGTTATGGAATGTGGATGGCTTATCTGTATGAATTATATAAAGGCTTTAATTCTTAGCCCTGAGAAGGATCCCAAATTTGACATAACTCCAAAATTTCAATTAATATCAAAAGGTGACTATAGGGAATGTCATCTATAACATCTGGATATTACAATGAGGATAATATACAAGTCTGAATAATGATAACGTTTTTTTACTTTTAGCTTCTGAGTGCACATTCAGAAAAATATGCTAAAAGTAATACAAAAACAAATAATGTAGGTTGAGTTGGGATTTGTGTTACAGTATATCAAAATTGAAAGTAATTTAATTCTTGTACATTTTTTTTCTTTTTTTGTAAACAAATGTCAATATTTTTTATGTATGTGTAGAAGTAACTGACACAAATATAAGCAAGCATTAAATCTAGTGTGAGCTGTTATAAGAAGAATGGTAGTTTCATTATTTAACATTTAGTTGAGGTGATGAGGAAATTTATATCTTTACTAAAAGAAATGATAAACTGAACTGAATTTAATTTGTACTCTCATATTTGGATTCCCAAACCTAAACTGCAATATCTGCAATTAACTTGTTATTGCAAAAACTAAAAAAAAAAAAAAATCAAAATACAGGCAATGATAATAATAAACTTTGATTGATTTCTGTAAAATAATCAGGAGAGGCGACGGTCTCTGCCATTAAATGGCCACTTTTATTCTATCGAAAAGAAACCTGCAAAGCTATGTCTGGAAGAGAGATCAAGGCCATTTGAAATCACGTGAAAGTGACAAACCCAAAATGTGATAGGGAAATGAACATCAAACATTCCCAAAATTCTAAAATGTTTTAAATGATTTGATTTCTTTCAATTGTGGGTAAAAACAAGTGGTCTGAAAAGTAAGCAAGTCAGAAAGTAGAAGAGTGCTATTAGAAATAGTTGTTGGCCTGCACACAAATTGACAAGCTGTCAGTGAACTGAAGGTTTACTATGACTTTACCTGTTACTTACAAGTGACACATAGCTATCCCATCTGTTTAAGAATGCAGCGAGTAAATGAAAGAGTGTACCTTTCTGTGCACCAAAGTTAAGCAATGTTGAGCCTGGTCAGTAGTTAGATTGGTGACCATTTTAAAATACCAAATATCGTATCTTGCACCGGGGTGGGAAATACCCAGGTTAGTGCCTGGGGGTGCAGTTAAACCATAGATGCACTCTTGGTCTTAAATTCAATGAGAATTTAGACATATAGCTGGGGACTGCTTGTGAAGTTAAAATTCTTATGGGACTTTCCACTGATTTGTGTGTGTTTACTGGTTGAGCCAGCTGAATCTGAAGAAGTCAGTATGCTTATGCACACAATATAAAATCATGTAAAGAAAATCAGTTACTAGAAGTAATTGAAAATAAGTGAATTGCATAGATGATTATTTAATATTGATTCTCCTGTGTCAATAAAGTTCTTTAATAATAATTATGAGCTCTGAAATACTACATCAAAATGTCATAACATATTTGACCTGCAGGCATTGCCAGTGATTTAATGGCAATATTGCTGCATAAATACAAATGAATTTGTAATTTCCAGATATACTGGGAAAAATTATTTGCATTTTTCTTTTTTTATTAATCTATGACCAAAAAGTGTCCAACCAGCTACAACCTATAAATTGTGCTTATTTTCCTTAGGGATTACATGAATGAATTAATTAATAATAGACATTAAAATAAATAAGATGACAAAAGATACAGTAAAAGGTTGCAAAGTATTAAGCCCATACCAATCACAGTATATTTTTTTTAGTGAAAAGAAAATATTCTCTCAAACCAATTTTATATATTTGAAATATAGTCCAGTAAAGAATAAATTTAAAAAATCTTTAATCATCAGCTGTATACCACATCTCCAGATCACCCCAGTTCTCTGTTGCAGCAGTCTTTTTGTCCACTTTGATGAAATGAAGAAACAAGCAATCTATTATCTTACAACAAGATTTTGCTATTATTGTTAGAATATATTATTTAGTTTTTAAAATTATAGTTTATTGTAGTGTTTTACGATTAAGTGACATTATATAATTATTTTTCTTATATATATATATTGTAGTATCCTTTAATATATAAAGCTAAATGAAACTAATTAAATATAACTAAATTAAATTGATTTTTTTTAATACATATCTTCTTGGTATGGTTGAAAAACGGTTTTATAGATTAAAAATATTCATTTGTTTATGTACAAAATTATGAAATGGATGTTCTATGAGATATTTCAAAAGTAATGCTTCCTTTTTAAAAAAAAACTAACCAAAAAAAAAAAATTAAAGCTTTAAAACAGGAATGGTAACATTAAAAGGAGCAACCTTTTATACTCTAGAATTTTTTTTTCTGCAGAAGCACCCCTATTCTCAATGCTTTTTAGCCAGCAATGAACAAGCAGGTGTATTTTTGTATTCAAAGTATGCCTTGTCACTCACTTCTCTGTTGCTACTCTACAATTGATGAATTCATCTCCTAACTGGGCTGATATCAGTTGCTTTGTGAACATCGACATGTGGGCAGCTGAATGTTGATCAATTTAATTTTTTCTGCATAAAAGAATTCAATGATACATCTTTGCTTCTGAGGCATGTCCATGACAAGTGTTGCTTTTTTAAAGTCCTACATCATTAATATCAGCCACAGAGAGATGTCATGAATGCAAGTTCAGTCACCTTAACAATGCAATTTGGAATTCTCTCTAATCCATTTGGATAAAAAAAATAGGAGGCATTATTTTTTTTTAATATTCCTCATATAATGGAAAATGTTAAGCTTCTGAGCCTTGGCCAGTCTGTTAATCCCTTTTGCTCTAATACAAGTCTCAAGAATAAATGTCGACCTTTTAAAATTGTATTCTTATCAACTTCACTTTGTCACTTCTATTAAAGGATTTTTTTTTTACCTCTTGTAATATAATACACAGCTATTATTCACTGCTTAAAAAGTTAGGACATTATAAATTTTGTTCAAATGTTTCAAAATAAACAATGAACTAACAAAACTAAATTGGAAATGTAAATTTGAATACAAATATTATTCATATGAATTAGGTATTCATATTTTATGTAAATTTGATTCTGAAAGTTTCTAAAATCACTAATCAGAAGAAAATCAATGTGTCCTCTATGAAAAGAAATTTCCATATTTAGAATTCATAATAGTTTTCCTAAAAGACCATTTATTTTGCAGCATTCTGTATAAATGTGTGACAGAAATCTGTCAGCGAATTAGTAACGAAAAACTTAATTAGATTGATTAAATATCAATTATAAAATATATGGAAAGCTGGCTTAGAAACCACAGTAATTAATATTATTATTTAGAATATTGAAGATTTTTTAAAGAGGAATGTGTGTGTGCCAAGTTAGCCACCGCAGACAAA
>JAUZSX010313500.1:0-12107 GCA_034780655.1 Idiosepius hallami | reverse complement strand
TTCTTTTTTTCTCCCTCACCAACAAAAGTTGTTATCATTTTTCTTTATTCATTATATTTGTTTTGCAACCATACGTCACCCACTCACTATCATATACATAAATATAACAGTCTTTACCAGTGCCGTGCTTAGCCACTTTGCAGCCCTGATGCAGAAATGCGCTTTGCTGCCCCTTTACCCTAAAAATCCAACTTGCAAACCCACAACATGTTATAGGCTTTGATCAAAGTCTACATTTACAAATATACAGAGAGAGACAAACAGACAAAGAGGTGGATTGATGTATATTTCAACATAGATGTGTAATCAGGATTTTCTACTTAATCCTAATAATTAATTATTGTGGTAATTTTTTTGCATTACAAAAGATCTGGGAAGCCAAGGAGCCTTGTGGCCCCTAAGGGGCTTGCAGCCTCCCTGCAGTTGTGGGGTCTGCAGGGGCCTAACCATGGCCTTGTTCTTTACAATTAATAATATTTGTATAGCAGTTCAAATAAACTCATATATTAGTCGCTCCAAAAGTAATGCCTCCTATTTTTTATTCTGCCTGAATAGTTCAGAACCCTCTAATTTGCATTTTTATAATGACTAAATCTAAGGCATTCATAACCTGAAAATTTCATCTTTCTCTTGCAAATATGATAACGTGAGACTATAAGAAAGCAATCTCTGTCATGGACATGTGTCTGAAGCAGAGACTGATCTTGGAATTCTTCTGAGCAGAAAAAAAATTTGAACCAATCAGCATTTACTGGCGCCTGCTGCACTTTTATGGAGCTGAAACACAAAAGATTTCATTGATTTCAGAGTGGGGACAGATATGTGAGTGACTAAGTACACTCTGGACAAAAATGAACATGGACTGCCTTGTTCATCGCCTGCAAAAGTGCATTGAGAATGGTGGTGAATATATAGAAAAATATATTAAGGAATACAAGAAGTTGCTCATTTTAATAGTACCACTGCATTTAATGGCCTGGCAACTGATCTAGCAACTAGATTGGTGATGCTCACCAAGTACATATAATACCTCACCTTAAGGATTTCAGAAAATGATCTATTTCAATTTTTATAAAAATTGATATATGGGTTGGAATCTGGTCTGAGAGGAATATCTTGTAAAACATTTGTTTACAGAGTTGATCTGAATCACTGTGAGGATTCAGAAAAGTTTTAAGAAAATAATATATATCATATATGTAATTTTTGCCAAAATCAGAGGCAATATTGGACTTGTTGAGATGGCAATACTTATGTTCATAATTTATATTGATTGTAAAATTAACTATTTCCTCTATCTTAGAAGTGATGAAGATGTGGCACAAGGCCAAGTTTCCATAGGCTTCCATTTTGCTAATAGATACAAAAACGAATCCCTTTTCTCTTTAAACATTCATGGACTATTAACTGTAATGGACTATTAACTGAGTTCTTTTAGATTATTCAAGAGGCAAGGTACTAGGGAGGGTGCTTTCATTAGTGCTGAACTAATGACCAATTTAGATATATAACAAATCATACATCATGATCTATTAAAAAAAAAAATCATGAATTTCATTATTATCATTGTTGATAGAGGACAGGGCTGTTTTCATAACCCAGTTAGATGAACTTCATTAGCCTTAAGAAAAGATAAACTCTTATTGATTTATAGAGTTGTTTTATGACATACTAACCTTTTTGGATATTTAATGCTGGAATGATGATTTTTATCTTTTCATTCCTCACATTATTTTAAAGTAAACAAGCTGTACTTTTCAATCCATAGCTGGAGGGAGTATGGGGATTCATACTTTTTCCAAGGATAAATTCTGAACAAAAAATTAAAAGGATCCAGAGCTGAAGATACTAAAGTGGTCCACTTTGGTATCAGTTCAAGGTTCTAAGACTCCTCTTCTTTCCCTGCCTGTTGTATTAGTTGTAGATATTATATTCTCTTGGTGAGCACCAACCCAAGTTTGGCACAAGGCCATTTTTACATGCTCCTTCCTGGGCTTTTTACGTTCAGTGTTACCTTTCACGTAGACGAGCTGCTTTCCTGAATTAACGAGCCCCATCTGCCCAAGGCAGCTAAAGGTGAATGCAATGATTTTTGACCGGGATTTGAACTCGTGTACTACGATTCCAGAGCCCGAGCTTCTACCAATGCTCCACCGTCGCTGTATTAGTTGTATATATGTTTGTTTTATTGGATAAAATAATGGAAAAAATTACTAGAATTTTTTCATTTTGATAAATACTTATTCTACAATGACATCTAGCATTTTTATGAGGCTATGGATTTCTGCCAAGGTGAAGTTTATGTAGATTATGAAAATTTGAACAACATACAAGTTCCAGTTCCCTGTCCTTATTACTATTTCTTCTCGACTACCTCTACTCTAGGAAGAAAAGCAAAGCATTGATAAGTTTTGGCAAATGTTTTATTCTAGAAACTACCAGGGTAAGGGTATCCTGTCTAAGACATTAAAACTGTGACAGATGTTATTAGAATTTTTTTCTTTGGTTCTTAAAGAATAAGCAGTAGAAGCTTTTGGTTTTAACCTTTTAACATTTTGTTCCAAAAATATTTGTTCACTGAAATATTAAGATAAATATTAATTATTTTAATAATTGAAAATATGTATGCCATGTGGTTACTCTGGTATTTTTGTTAATGTTATTTTCTTATATCTCTCAAGGGATAAAATCCCAACCTATAGTTTATGGGTTCTTGGGCGGGCCGCAAGAGAAAACTGTGCTCTCCAACTGTTCTGGGACCAGCTTATCTCCTCTAAAGTTACTATTCACTATGAAAGGCAAATCAAACAATACTCATTGCACTTCACTTGTCTTGCTAAAATTAAGCAACAAACGAAATGTCAGCATTTATCATAACCATCAATAAATTCTTGTTTTTCTAAATTATGTAATGAATTAAAATTATCAAAATATAAAATTGCCATATATAATCCATATTCTACATACACGCTGTTAGATTTATAAACTGTATAAAAATGGAACGTTCTGATGGATTTACGAAATGTTAAAAATACTAACTCATTTCAATCACAAAAGTTCTCATCGCCAAAAAGTTTCTAGTCAAAAACCTGACATTTTTAAAACTTATCCACTAGCTACACTTAGATAGCAAAGAAACAGGGGCAAATTGTAGATTTGAATTATCCACAGAGCAGCCCATCCCACTGAAATAGGCCTAAAGTAGCAATTCATTTTATAAGTTCTAGGATATATTCTATATATGACAATTTTGCGGATATCACAAACTTTTCATGTTTTATTTTTTAACTTAGACATATAATTTGGAAAGTTCTTTAATATTCTAGATGTTATAAACCTTCGGTTTATCCACTGGCCCAAAAGGCATTGCCCAAATGCTCAAGTGGCCAGTAGTCGGCCACTGCAAAGAAACCACATCTTAATTGCTTTGTTGAAATTATCTGGTCATTGTAAAATGAAATTTCTAATTCTCAACTGATAATTAATGTGAACTCACTTGTCCAATTTTTTCACCATTGGTGCACAGTTTGCTCAATGGCCATATTCAAATCAAATACCTCTTTAATGTTTCTAGTTGTCTGAGAGGCATTTTTCCACCGATGGAATTTGTATTCACAAACAACAAGAAGCTTTGAGTTTTCCATTGATTCAAAGATGATGATTCAATCTATCTATGTTACCCTGAACTGAATTGGTAAGGTGAAGTTAAGGTTAGACAGTATAAAATTAAGGATTTAAAATAAAAATGTGAAAGTTATAAGCCTACAAAAATGTGATTAATAGAATAAGAAATTTAATCCTTATGATTATTTTCCAATAGATAACTTTGGTGGCAACAAGAATCTTAGACAAATTTTGAAATTTACTATTTTTAATTTGAAGGCCAACTTGGGATTTGAATTTTGAAATTAAAATTTGTATGAGTTCAAATCCTAGTTATTCCAGTATATTAGTTTTTAGGGCTGATACTCTTGCAAAAGGTGTGAATTCTCACATTCCTTCAAGCAATGGATTAAATAGAATATCTAGTGCTATTTAAAAAAATGTGTTGATAAAAGAAAGACATTATAAAAAATAATCCTTTTCAACATTTAGATGATTGAAAATGGCCAAAAAACAAACTAATTAAAAAAATCAGTCAATTAATCAAGCTATCATATATCTTTAATTATTTTACCATGTAACTGGAGAAACCCAGGAATATGTATTACTAATGAGGGTTTCATATCAGTGCCATGCTTAGCCCCTTAGTGAGCCTGATAAAAAATTGGCCTTGTGGCCCCTTTACCTTAAAAAGTTGCCCCCTGTGGCCCCTTTACCTTAAAAAGTTGCCCCCTGTGGAGCCTTTGACATATATTTACTTGGTGAGCACTAAACCAAGTTTGGCACAAGGCCATTTTTACATGCTCTTACCTGGGCTTTTTACCCTTCACCTAGATAAGACACTCTCCCGAGTTAACAAACCCTATCTGCCCGAGGCTGCTAAAGTGAAAGTAATGGTTTTGACTGGGATTTGAACTCGCGTAATATGATTCCAGAGCCCGATCTTTTGCCAATCCTCTACCGTCGCTGCCCCACAACAATAATAATAGACAAAATTGTTGTATTTTTGAAGGAAATAATTCAAGCAAAGTGAAAAGACATTAAGTCGCAAGTCTTTCAAATCTGTGGAATTCATTTTGTAAATATTATCTGAAAGACAACTCATTTGGAAATATATTTAAAAAAAAATAATATTTCTCCAAAAAAGAATTGGCAGGTCCTAGAGGCAGAATAAAAAAAATGGTAGCATATTAAAATAAAAAAGTCCAAAAAGAAAACAATGTTGTTGTTTATGTAATGATTCTATAATTTTACCTGATTGGAACTCTTTCGTTGGGTGAAGCAAAGTTCACTGCTGCAGATCACTGAAGCATGACATTAAGCATCAATAAGAAAAGCTGCTGACAGCAAAGTGATGAGGCCTTGTATGTACGAATGATGGGCCAAATCTACAAAATGAGGAAATGAGATTTATAGGCAGTCATTCTTTTTTTTTTTTTGTTTTTCTATTTGAATTTCTTTCATAGAAAGTATTGCATTATTTTTGGTCTAATGAAGGCATGTTGGGTATGAGCACAGAGATTGGACCATCCATTAAATGTAAAGGGTAAATTCAACTCAACAGAGCAGAAAGAAGATAATTTTATCAAGAACCCTGACTATGTTGAGTATAAGCATTAGGATAAGACCATTCGATTAAATACACAAGGTAAATTCAACCCAATCAATCACAAAGCACAAAGAAGATAACTTCTCTATATAAAAAGCCTGACTTAACAGATTTTCTCACTTTTCCAAGTCTTGGACAAACAGATATGACTACTGAAATTACTTCTGCTGGATTTATTTACTACTACCACCACCACCACCACCACCACCACCACTACTAACACTACTACTACAACCTCTGTTGCTGCTACTGATATTAAGTGCTACTTAATAATACCATTATTGGATTTTAGTATTGCTGGTCATTTGGATAAATTACCACTACAACTGTTTTTACTGAGGTCCTGCCTTTTTATCAAGAACAATGGCACAATACCCAAAATATTTTATTCTGATGGATACATGAGTAAGAAACTGGCAGTCAGTAATTTGACTAATTTTAAATCTAAATATTCTGTCCCTTTATAAATATTTTAATGTAAAAAAAAACAATCAAACAAGACACTTAAAAAGTTTTTTTCCATATTTATATTTGTTTGTCTTTGTTGAGGAAAATAAAAAAAAATCTTTTATTATTTTTTAGACATTTAATTGCATTTTAGAAAAATAAAGAAAACTTTCTACAATGCCATTCATCAAATTTAATTCCTTGTCAAAATTTTGAAACTCATTCATAATTCATTTGACTAAAAAAAATCAAATCAAATCATTGAATGATGAAAAGATTTATGAAGAGTTTTTCTTTCTTTTTCTGATTCGAGCTTTTAACAAATATTGATTTCATTTCTTGAAATTCATCAAGTCAATTGGTAAGAAGAAAGACAAAAAGAGAAGCCTTGTTTTTATGCCTTAACTTAAGAAGCATTAGTTTTACGTTTTAACTCAATGTTTTAAAGTGCTATAAAATACTTACTGTCTACTCTTTATTGCTTTTTTCTGCTCTGTCCTAAGTTAACTCTTTCATATTTGCAGGGATATGCTTAGGGCTCCTGCAGATCACCTAGAAGGCTCCTTGGCTTCACATACTTTTTTAATGCAAAAAATTACCAAAATAATTAATCATTAGAATTAGCTAGAAAACCACCATCACACTTATATTTACATCTATCAATTCATCTCTCTGTCTTACTCTCTATATTCTAATAAATACAAAAATTTAACTTGACCAATCAGAGAGCAAAATGGAGACAATCTTGTCTATAAATTTAAACAGACCTCTTTACTAAACAGACCTATTTACTAAATTCCTGCAGTATTTGGACACTGTTGCTACTCCTGCAAATTGGATTTACCTGCTGCTACTATTGAGGGTAATATTTAAACACTGTTTCTCTTGGATTTGTTGACTGCTATTGAATAATACTATTGTTGGATATTAATACTATTATCCACTTGGATTAATTACCACAGGATTAATCTTTTTTAAGCCTTGTCCTTTTTTTACCAAGGCCAATAGCACAAGACTGATAGTAAATTAGTCCTCATAGTTGGTTTATACCAAAGGGGGACAATCACATGAGACTTAAAATAAAGATGGCACTGGAGGGGGGTTTAGAAAACTATGATGAAGGCTATGCAACATATGGATTTAGAAATTTAAACTTACTAAGTTAAAATCTGAATGCTAATAAACCATACCCTGTACTATTCAACCTTCATTTATGACTAATGTATAATACCTATATTTTTAATGTTTTAAGATATTAATTACTTAATTTGTTTTTAAGGAACTTATAATAAATATCTTTTAGTAATGTTTTAGGATATTAAGGATCCTTTAAAAACACAAACTCTGCATTAATTTGTAGATTGGAAACTTATTTACTTTCTGAAGTAATTTACTTATAAAAGTAAATTATTAAAGATATTCAAAAACTTTTTTAACTTTGTTTTTCAAAAAAAGAAAAAAAGAACAAATTTTGTATTTTTTCTTATTTTTTCAGAATTGCTATTTTTTTAATTTCTTTTTTTTTAATCAGAACTAATGTAACCCAAAAGGAGAACTTTGAAAAAAAAACCTCAAAGGATTCTAAGCTCATTTAAGGATTATCTTTTCCTTATTAGATCTCTTAATTGTGACATTGTCAAAGTCTTATACAGTAGCTGGTTCATTTTCATAGTCTTGCCTACGGATACTTGTTAAAATGAGTTTTTTTAAGTTTCATTTTTAATCTTCAAAGGGAATCATGAAATTTGATAAGTTTGTTATGTTATAAAAATTTTACTTCTTTTTATGATTATTGGAACATTAGATGATAGAGAAGAAGAGTCTAATTTGATATAAAAAAAATCTTTAGAAAAAAAGAGAGAGAAAAAAAAGATGAAAGGTTTATCATAAGTAAAAAGAGATTTTACAAACTTTTTCTTAATTAGGCCAAAACATGGATTCTTGTTTCTGGGTTAAAGATTTAGAAATATCAAAATAGAAAATGATGATTCATTCAACATTTTTTTGACAACATTTTTTGAGCATCAGAAAACTTCAAAATTGGCTGAATTTTATTAATCTTAGGTCTGTATTAAAAACAAAATATTTGCAATATTGATAAGCAGCAAATGATCCAACAGAAGCATCTTGAAGTTTGCTTGCACACAGGGCCGTGCTTAGGGCCATCACAGATTCCATAATTGTAGGGGGCCGCAAGCTCTCAAGGGGCCAAAAAATCTCCTTGGCTTCACATAATCTTTAGTAATTCAAAACATTACCAAATTAATTCATTATTAGAATTAACTAGAAAATCATTATTAGAATTCTAGAAAACCATTACCAAATTAATTCATTATTAGAATTAACTAGAAAATCAATATCACACTTAAAATGTACACATATCAATCCATCTCTGTATCTTTCTGCTTATCATTCAAACACAGAAGTGTTTCAATAATATGGTTAGGCCTCCCTTTTACTTGTTTTCAACCACTTTGCACCTTAATAATTCATTGATTTCTCAAACAAATTTTTAAAAAAAATTACTCTTTTTACACAAGAATTCATATACAACGTTTTAATAGAATTTAAAAAAAAATTCTTAATGCTGCAATATTTTAAGTTATAAATTTATTATATTTTTTACTAGAATAACATCTTGTCATTTTCTTTTCCAGTTTTAATAAGTTCTTTTACTTTTCTAAGTTTAATCTTAACCATATTACTTTTCATGCTCGCATTTTTCTATTTAATATAATATTTGTATAAGTATGTTTATATGGTCTTTGATGGAAAGCTCCAGTATGTTGTGGGAGGGGCAAATACCTTTTTAGAGGAAAGGGGGCCACAAGTTAGATTCTACGTCGGGGCCGCAAAGTGGCTAAGCACAGCACTGCTTGCACACAAACAACAAAATGGTGTAATTTTGAACTGAGATTTTTTTTTATTCAAAAGTAGAATTAGAATTTATAAAGTCAGTCGAAACTCATTATAAATTGGTAAAATCAACAAAAAAAGTTGAAAAAAAAACATTGGTTTGTTTATTGATTAAATTGTTTAATTAAATTCTGAGAATGAATTGCGGTTTACATTTCACAAGTTGTACTATCAAATATACAGGTGGATGGAATATGAGGATTCAAACCTTTCCCAAGGGTAATATTACTCTTATCACAATTCAGTAGTATGAGTGCTAATCCTTTGCCCCAAGCAGACTTGAATAAAGACAAGTGATAAAAAGCATCTATTTACAAGAGGGAAAAGGTTGTCACATATCTTTTAGGTGAGCAAATAGTTTAGTTGTCTTATTTGGTTTATAAAAAATATAAGTGATATTCATCTAGTGCTGCAGTGGTTTTCAATCCTTTTTTTTGCCAGCGCCCCTGGATGAAAATGTCAGCACTCTCCTCTTCCAACTAGCACCATAATGATGGTACATCTAGGAAAATATATGGTGGAAGTATATAAGTGTGGAATGTGGACCTTTTCGGAGAAATAAAGTAGAACCTAGGGTTTGCAAATCTGTACAGTTGAGGAGTGGACTTCAAAACAGGCCTGTCTACAGATTACAAATTCTACCAAACTATAAAAAAATATTATATATTCTAAATGACTTTCCATTGCATTCACCTCTAGCTGCCTCGGGTAGATGGGGCTCGTTAACTCAGGGGAGCATCCCATCAAGGTGAAGGGTAACACCGAATGCAAAAAGCTTGGATAAGAGCACGTAAAAATGGCCTTGTGCCAAACTTGGGTTGGTGCTTACCAAGTAAATATATTATAATATTTTAAATGACTTTTGAGAAAAATTGTAATTTGGTTTACTTAAAACCCAAAAAAATAAGATACGATAAGCATTGAATTATTATAAATAATATGACAGGAGGAAGTTTGATTTATATTTCTGGAGGTTTTTCTTATTTTTTCTTTTAACAACTGTTAAATCTTTTTAGAAAAATGGTTCTATTTTTTTTTTGTTTTTATCTTGAAGTTTATTTTTTTTTTTACAATGTTTTGAAGATCATATGTTATGAGTTGGACATTCCAATCTGTTTTCTTTAATTATTTCAATTAAATTGTGTAGATTGTCGCTCTGTCTGAATAATCTAAACAACGACAATTATTGTTTCTTATCTGAAAACTACAGACAGTCGAAAGACAAAGACTGTTTATCTTTTTGGCTCATTGACTATTTATCATTTGAATTCCTATTATTATTATTATTATTATTATTATTATTATTATTAAAAGTGATTTACTTCAGTTTTCACATTAGAAAGAAACTTAGACTCATTCTCATCTAGTTATCAAGGCTGTGCTTAGGGACTTCACAGACCCCACAAATGCATAGGGGCCCCGCAAGCTCCTTAGAGGCCACAATGTTTCTTTGCTTCACAGATCTTTTATATTTTAAAAAATTTAACAGAATGATTAAGTATTAGCATTATCTAGAAAATCATTTGCACACTTATATGTTAAAATATTTATCTATCAACCCATCTCTCTGTCAGTATCCTTTTCTCTCTCTTTCTCTATCACTCTATCTATCTAAATATAAAATGTATGTATATATATATATTTATATATATATATATATATATATATTATATTATATTTACTTGGTGAGCACCAACCCAAGGCCATTTTTAAGTGCTCTTACCGGGGCTTTTTGTATTTGGTGTTACCCTTCACCTAGATGAGCTGCTCTCCCGAGTTAACGAGCTCCATCTGCCCGAGGCAGCTAAAGGTGAATATAATGGTTTTGACTGGGATTTGAACTCGCGTAATACGATTTCATAACGTCAATATAAGCAACAGAAAGATGGAACTTATATGTCATGAATGCATAAGCTCAGTCATCGTAACAATTTGTAAACCTCTCTGATCTATTCGTGCGGAACAAGAAATAAGGGACTTTACTTTTAGAACAACCCTCGTCGTCTGTAACTCTATTTTAGGAATGTTGTCCTTGTCCTTATCATTGTTACCTTCGCAACAATTACAAAAAGTTTCCCAGGTTCAATCACTTGATGGCGGCCGAAGGTTTCATCGGTCAAAATATTGAGAATATAACAATGATGAGAATGGGGCCAACTATTCGAAAGGTTGATCCGCAAATTATCAAGCCTCGCCCAAGGATTCCCAAAATCGACCCTCGTAGTGTATGGATGCATTATTGCTATGAACATAGAGCATCCTATATTCATAGAAAAATGACCGACGAAATGGTATTCAATTATAGTTTATTTTTATTTTTGAGATGAGGCATTATAATATAAGAATTAACTTTATTATTCGGACTTCTGTCCTCATCTTGTTTATGTTGATATTTCTACACTACGCTTGAGATGAGGCTTCATAATTTAAGAATTGACTATATTATTCTGACTTTTGTCCTCATCTTGGTAATTTTGATGTTTCTACATTACGTTTGAGATGAGGCTTCATGACTTGGGAATTGACTTTATTATTCAGACTTCTGTCCTCATCTTGGTAATTTGATGTTTCTACACTACGTTTGAGATGATGCTTCATGACTTACGAATTGACTTTATTATTCGGACTTTTGTCCTCATCTTAGTAGGTTTTTGATGGTTCTACACTACGTTTCGGCCTAGTTTCCCTCGGGCCGTCTTTGAGTGTTTCTTCAGGCCCGAGGGAGACTAGCCCGAAACATCGTGTAGAAACATCAAAAACCTACTAAGATGAGAAAAAAAGTCCGAATAATAAAGCTAATTCCGAAATGGTATTTAAAATAAAAATTGATATTAGTTTCAATGGAAAGAAACGTGATGAACGTATTATTACAGATCTATTTACATGAAATACATTTTGTTTGCTAATGTCAAAAACACTGACTTTAAAATCACTCAGAGTTGTACGGACAAGCTCATAAAATCTGAGTGTGTGCAATAAAAACGTCTTAATTCTCGTGCAAGCAAGAGATAAAAACGGTGAGAAATAACAGCTATTCTGTAATGGTATTCTGTGGCCCCAAGCCTTTTGCAAAGTCCTTGTATCTGTCAATAGTTCCCTCCATAAATAGATTAATAAACCCGCTTTTTTTCTCTTGTGGTTTTTATGGTGTTACGAACAAGTTTAAGAAATCAATTGAACAGCAAGTCAATTTTGCACGAAAAAGAAATATTTCATATTTTGAAGTACCAGTTGGAATTTGCTGAAATAGAATCGAACGCAATGTCGTATCGGACGGAGGTAACAGTTCAGCTATCAATGATTTGACTTTATAGGTTTTTTGTTTGTTTGTTTGTTTTTTTTTGTAGGGACATATATATATATATATATGAGCGTTGGCAGCGACGGTGGATCATTGGTAGAATCTCGGGCTGTGAGATCGTGTTACGCGAGTTCAAATCCCAGTCAAAATCATTATTTTCACTTTAGCTGTCTCGGGCAGATGGGGCTCGTTAGCTTGGGAGAGCAGTTCATCTAGGTGAAGGGTAACACC
>JAUZSX010313489.1:0-12107 GCA_034780655.1 Idiosepius hallami | reverse complement strand
GATAGATAGATAGAGTGACAGACAGACAGACAGATTGATAGATAGATAGACAGACAGATATATAGACAGACAGACAGATAGATAGATAGATAGATAGATAGAGAGAAAGAGAGAGAGAGAGACTTCTTCACACTCGTAAATACGTCCACTCACCGACCGTCACACACTCGCTGCCCCAGGTATTTTTAACCATTTTCCATTACCCCATTTTAAAATCGATTTTCAAAAAGTTCATTTCTACGAGATTTTAAGCCCTAACTTTTCAAAAATAAAATCACTAAAAATGTATGTTTTTTTAATGATAAAAAATTTAAATGTAAAATAACGAAGGTTGTTAAAAATTAAATAAAAAATAAACCAAATTAAATAGACTGTGGGGTTTTAAACATTTGTTTCTCGATTCATAAAGGGAGATAACCTTCAAAGTTGTTAAGCTAGGTTATCATCATGCATTACATTGCATTATAACCATTGCAATTGCATTCACCTTTAAAAAAATATAATATATATAAATAAATCTTTTATATGTTCAAAATTATTATTATTATTATTATTATTATTATTATTAACAAAAAACGACAACAACAACAATAATAATCAGTGCCGTTGCCGCCGTAGTTAGCGATTTAGTGGCCCCGACATAAAATGCGCCTTGCGGCCCCTTTACCCTAAAAAAGGCAAGTTGCACTTTTTCAACATACTGGAGTCGTCGACTACATACATATAAAAATATAGAGAGAGGTAGACAGAAAGAGAGATAGATTAATAGATGTATATTTCAAGTGTGATAAGGATTTTAGGTAATTTTTGCATTGCAAAGGATCAAGCCAAGAAGCCTTGCGACCCCTAGGTAGCTTGCTCCCCGCGCTTCGGCGGGGGGGGGGGGTCCACGGGGGCCTTAATCCCGGCCCTGATAATAATTCTCTAGCTCTAAAAAACTAGGACTTTATATTTATCCAAAAAAGAGAACTTGATGAAAATATAAAATTTCGAAAAAAAAAAAGAAGTTATTAGTATTTTAGAGTTATCTCTCTTAGAACATTTAGCAGGAAGTGACGTCATAACAGAGTGAATAAGGAAGAAGACATGTTTTGATTTTTCTTCCTTCATTGTTTTGGGGAATTGAATTTTTTTAATTCTTCGTCTTTGAACAAATTTTGAAATTTCTTGATTTAAATTCAAAGATTTACTGCTTTTTAATTTAATGAAGTGGGAAAGTGTTTTTTTCACTTTCTTTTAACGATAATATTTCTAATAATCTCTAATAATAACAAATATTTAGAACAGTTTTTTGTAAAATAATTATTTCAGTCACAAAAGAAAAACAAAAAGATATTTTTTTGTCTTTCTTCTTTCTTTAAAAAAAAGTTTCCTCTCTTTTTTGAACTGAAAAAAACAAAATAATGTCTGGTTTATTAGACAATTGCCAATGGCCAAGGTGTTGCGAATCTTGTGAACTTGGAGAAAGAAGGAATATGGTTGCTTCTATCATTGCAGGAATTTTGGTGAGACTTTTTTTCTTTTCCTTTCGACCCTAAAGGGCCGATATATCGGCCTTAGTAACCAAAGGCAAATAAAACACACTGACATTTCGACGCTATCGTTCTTTAATAAAATGGCCCTGACTACTTGGTAATATTTTTAAGTCAGGGCGCAACATTCAACAAAGATGGAGGTTGAAATATCGTTTGTGTGTGTCTTCTTTTGCCTTAAGTCGTCAGGGCCGATATATCGGTTCTTTAGGGTTTAACGGGTTAAGTGACTACTTGGTAATATTGCTAAGTCAGGGTCCAAAGGTGGAGGTTTAATTATCGTTGTGTGTGTGTGTTGTTGTGTGTCTTCTTTTGCCTTAAGTCGTCAGGGCCGATATATCGGTTCTTTAGGGTTTAAAGGGTTAAATGACTACTTGGTAATATTACTAAGTCAGAATCCAAAGGTGGAGGTTGAAATATTGTTGTGTGTGTGTGTGTTGTATGGGTACTAGTGGAGATTAGAGATTCGCGTTGAAAATGTGTTTTGAAATAGACGCTCTCGGGCTCCCCAAAGACTAAACACTACGTGCATGCCATTTCGTTTATATTGACAATTTTCGCGATAATTTCTTACTTTTACAAACATTTTTTTTTTTTTACTGAATTTGGTATATTAAAACGTTTTTCTATTTGAATATTTTTAAAAAAATTTGTTGTTAATTTAAAAAATGTCCGCAAAAACCAAAGTAAAAAAAAATGTTTGTAAAAGTGAGAAAAAGGGTAATAAACCGATGTAAATAAATAAACATTTATTTTAAAAGTGAGAAATTATTTTTCAAAATAAACATATATTGTAAATATGAGAAATAATTTTTAAAAATAAATATTTATTGTAAAAGTGAGAAATTGTTTTTAAAAATAAACAAACATTTATTGTAAAAGTGAGAAATTCTCACGCAAAACGCAAACAAAAAACACACATCGTTAAAAATGTTTGTTGTAAATTAAAAAATGTATGAAAAAAAATGTTTTAATTAACCAAATTAAAAAAAAAGATTATGTTTGTAAAAGTTTGAAATTATCACGGAAATACCGTGAAAATTATCAATATAAAGAAAGAACCTGCAAAGAACACGCATGCGTAGTGCTGGTCTTTGGGGAGCATGTATTATTTCAAAACACATTTTTAACATGAATCTCTAATCTCCACTAGTACCCTTTGGCGCTTTTGCAGAACAAGCAAATGGAGAAATATTTTTTTTTGCTCGGGGACTTTGCACCGGTTGTAAGGCAGCAATTTGATGCGCTAGTAGGGTTTACTTCGGCTTGTTCTGCAAAAGTGCCAATACTTTTTTAATCGTTTTAAATGATTAAACATGGGGTTAGGGTTTTTTCGATGTTTTCTAATTAATGGTTTAAAATAAATGATTCATTAATAAATAATTCATTAGTCAATCAAATTGCTGTCTTAAGCGGTGCAAGTCCCCAAGCAAAAAAAATATTCCTGCCAAATTTCTCCATTTGCTTGTTCTGCAAAAGTGCCGAATTTCCTGTATCTTTGTTGCTCGGTTAAAATCCGAAAAAAATATTCTTGTTTTTCTAGAAATGCAGTAACCTCCTTATTTTTTCTAAATCTTTTGTACTCTAAAAGGCCAATATATCGGCCCTGACAATATAAGGCGAAAGAAGACACACCAATATTTTAGCAGTGGTTTTTTTTACAAGCTGCCGACACAATCTCTCAAATAGGGGACGTTGATCTATCGGGTACACGGTGCACTTACACTGTGTAGAATAAATGAGTTCATTTTTAACAGACATAATTAAAATGAAAATATTGAAATGGGGTGGGGCGAAATGGACCAATTTGAGAGGTTGTTTTTTTTTTTTACTTCAACAAAAAATATTTTTACAACGTAAATAACCATTTGTATGAAAAATGCTTAAAAAATGCAAATCAAATTCTCTTACTTAAGTGAAAAAAAATTAATTAGTCATATGAAGCATGTTTTTCAACCAGTAAGCATTTATACAAAGGGATGTAAAATCGTTTTTCAGGTGGGGCAAAATGAGGCACTTTGATAGCTGTTATTAACAAGAAGCATATTATCAATTATTTAAACTTTTTAAGACAGTTCTTTTATTTCTGCTGGTTTGTCAGTAAAAATGGTCATATCACAAAGCCAGAAGGAAGCAAATAGCTAAGAAATGCAAAAACAACACCACAGAGAAATACATTCCATGAAAAAAGAAAATGACAGTATTTATAAACGTTATATTATCAGGACAAAACTAAGCTTTGACAAGTTATATTTAATGTTCATGCAGTGCAGTTAGAGCAGTAAAGACTCTGTGTTGGCTGGTATGCACTTTGGCAACAGTACTTGTCACAGATGTCACACTTATCACATTTGTAACTGCTCCCCAGTCCGTGACACACAACACAATTGGTGTCATCTTCCTCCACCCTCTCTTCTTCTTCATTTGTCCTGAATCCTGATTCACCCTGACCAAAGATCAATTTCCTTTTTGGTAAGGTCGTAGTAGCCTTACTGTTGTTTCTCCCTTTATTTTCTCTCTTTGACTTCCAGTTGCAAGCTCTTTGCTGCAACTTGATTGGTGGTGGTTAACATTTCACCATGGGTCGCTTGTACTCTTTTCTGTTAGTGTCTCAAGTTCTGTAAGGCTAGCTTGGTTTCAGCTGATGGCTTGGGGGCAATAGCATTGACAATGGTGAGGAGAGGTCTTCATGCTCTACAACAACAACTAAAGACTAATCCAAACCCAAACGGGTGAAGAGAGAGGTCTTCTTGCTCAACGACAACAACCAACCATAATTACTTCTAAACAAAACAATATACACTTGTCCTTCTACTTTTAAAGCCTTTCAATTTTTTATAAGAAAGAAAGAAAGAAAGACATCTTTGACTATAATCCTCTCTTTCTTTCTTTTTTCTAGAATGTTGTTTTAATTAATTCTTATTTTCTGAAAATTGACATAATTATCAACTTAATTGTCAAATGTATTTGATTTGATAAAAAAAGAAAAAAATGGAGTTATTCGTTGGAATCTTATATCAATGAAATTTTTTTTAGGAATTTAAATTAAACTGATTGTAAATTTAGTTGATTTTTGGTAATATATATCAAGGGAGGGCAAGAGCGGAACGTTGCAGCAGTATCATGCTACGCTACTAGGACATGACTACTTGTGGATTGTGTTCATAATTTATAAATATTTCTTTGATGAGTTTGGATAAATTAATTAGTATTTGATTATTCAGACATTTAATAAAAAATGATCGAAATTAGAATCCCAATTCGAGGTAATGTGTTTTTAGGAAAGAATGATTTCCTATGTTTTAGAAGTTTTTTGTGAATAGACTTCTTGATGGCTTTTACTAATTTTCAACTAAATCCAATTACTGAAAATTATTTACTTACTGCTAAAAAACTAAAGCAATAAAAACTACTTTTGGGATTTCATTTCGATAAAAACAATTTTCAAAAAAAGCCGTGCTAGTTGAGTGTGGATAGAAAAAAATTCTTTCTTTTTTTTTTTAGAATGGCCGGATTATCTTTTCAAAAACATTTTTTCTTATTTAACACCGGCTTTTCAAGGGAAGTAACTCTCATTTATTTTACTGAAAAAAAAGTCGGAAATGTAAAATTGTACAAAATAATTAAATTTTATAAGAATTAATCTTCAAAATTATTTATTTATTGTTGATATTCCATTCTTTTCTGCCCAAAAATGGAATAGTGTTTAATATATTGGACGTGGCTGGACCATATTCAAAGTTTGAAGGTATTTTTAAATTGATTTTAAATACCGCCCTAAGTCTTTCTTTCTTTTTCTTTTTGTAACAAAAATAAAGCAATTGTTTTTTTATTCATGAAATTCAAATAAAGATCATGAACCAATCCTTATAAATAGTTGTTTATGAGGTAAGTCCTCCCTCTATGTTCACCACAAAAGTCATATGCAGTAGTTTGCTTATTTATAATTGTTTTCATGAATCTACATTTTGCTGCTACTTGCATTTTTTTTTTTATTTCGTTGTTCAATTTTCTTTTAAAATGTTTAGTTTTTAAGACTGAAAAAACATTAATTAATCTCTAATTGGGAAATCAACAACTGATTTTATCTTGAATTTTGTAAGAAGCACTTATTTTATGGAATGTCTTTGTTTCTATGTTTGTTTGTGGTCGTCGTCACTCGTCAATTCGATTTTTCGTGTTTTTTTTTTTTTTTATAAAATCTGTTTTTCGACCAAAAAGGAAGTCCTGACTTCGGAATAATCTTTTATACTGTTTCGATTTCTTCATTAACCCTTTCGACCCTAAAGGGCCGATATATCTGCCCTGCCTGGTGACCTAAGGTCTTTCCTCCCTATAGTCGTCTAACAGAACGGATCTGAGTGACTAGTTGGTCATTTTGCTAAGTCAGGGTTCTAAGGAAATAAGATTAATTAATTAACCATATTTTACCGCTGAGTCTGAAGACCTGTTTTATGTTTTTCTATTTTTTATCATAAATTAAACCTCGAATAACTTCAATATTTTTGACATTTCGTATTATTTGTAAATAATCCTTCCATAATGCAATATGTCTAACATTGGAAATGTCGCAATAGCGCCGCAATCGCAATAACCTTTTTAAAAAGAATGACGACTACAAATTAACAATTTATTCCTACCAAATTTAATTTTTTATTGTAGAAAAATGTAAATGAAACTAACATTTGTCATCGATTATTTTCAATTTCAAAAAGTTCAGCGATTTTTAAGAAGTGATAAATAAGTAAATACAATTGTTTTTTCTTTAAACTACTTATTCTATTTACATTTCCTAGAATGATGAGTTGAAAGAAATTATTTCGGCTGATGTGTATTTTTGTGCCTGATAAATTTCTGCCATCATTTCTTGAAAATAAATAAAACCCCAAAATACTAGTTTCAAACTACCAAAACCAAAAACAGCCTTTAACTAACTGAATTTATCACTACAAAAATCACACTACAAACCACTAAAAAGTACTAAAAACCTCAAACTACTCACTTTAACTAAAAACTAAAAATTACTCAACCAAAAAAAAAAAATAAATAAATAAAAGATAATAATTTAAAATGAATAAACAGACAAAATAATTCCTAAAACCTATGAGACCTTAAATAATCTTAAATGGTTGATAGGTTGTAAAACCTTAGCAAACCAAACCAAATATGAAGATCATACTAAGTTGCTCTTCCTTCAAAAACACCCTTGTAACTTTGGGGCTCAAACTGAAAATAGATTTAATTTCATCCTTAAAAATTTTGTATTTATTCATATTTATTCAATATTTGGTTTTGGAATTTAAATTTAGCTCCAATCTGTGCATTTTCTATTTTTAAAATAATTTTGAACTGAATTTTAAAAATAACTTAAAAATAAAAATATTTTAATGTTTTTTTTTGTTTTTTTCTCTTTTTTTCTTTTCAGGTTTTGACTTTTGAGAAAATTTCATCGACTCAACATTTTTTTATCTTTTCTTCTGTTTTTGTTTCAAATGGCTACTTTATAAAATGGCTGAAGACAGGGAAATTCTTCGAGAAATTTGGGAAGGGCGTATCCCTGTCTCTTTTAGTCTGTCCCCAGATGAAATTGTTAATGAGCAACCAGACCCTTATTATTATTATGTAAGTATTTTTCATATATATTTATTGTCCTAAAGGCAGAGTTTAAAAAAAAAAAAGTGAATTCTCTTTTTGTTATTTCAAAAGGAACTTTTATCTATATACTTATATAGATACTATAGATTGATCTATATACTTATGTATATAGATAATATCTTTATCCATATACTTATATAAATACTATAGATTTTTCTATGTAGATAAAATGTTTATCTATATACTTATATAGATAAGATTGTAGTGTTTGAACAGGTTCTACATCTGATTTTAAATTTCTGGTTTATAGACACTGAGTGTGGCTTGATCAAGTAGATGGTATATTTCCATAAGAAAACATGAAATTAAACTGTGAGCACTTGCATTCTACTGACTAGACTCGACATTGCTTAACTTCTGTGATTTGACGGGAACTGATGTCTCCAACTCAACTTCACCATAAAAATCATTTTAGCAATAAAAGAGTTGATATATTAAAGGTTAACAATAATTCAAAATGGTAAATTATCCAATAATATTAATGTTCAAAATAGGTAAAATGACCCAAACGATAGCAGCAGGGATTAGCAGCAGCAGTGGTTATTTATGGCAGTTTAGGTTTAACTGTTTTATTGACAATGTTTTTTCATTTTCATTCTGTTCTCTAATTGGCTGAAATTAGATCATTCCAGCTTAAAATAGACTCAGCGAAATATGAGTGAGTAGTCACAAGAAGAAGAAGAAAGAAAGTTGAATTATTTTATAGACAATGTTGTTTTCATTCTGCTCTCTGATTGGCTGAGATTAGATCGTTCCAGTATAATATAGACTTGATCAAACCTGAATGAACATACACAATAATAAGAAGAAGAAAGAAAGAAAACATAGTCTCAGTTGACCAAAAATAATGCAACACATTATTTGTAACTTTCATTCTTTTTACAATTATCATTATTTTTATCTTTTAAGGAATTCTGATGTTGTTGAGTAGGATGATCTTTCTGCGCCTGGTTGGGCTAGATTAGTCTTCCTGTTGATATAGAGTTTTTGGAGTCTCAGATTAAACTGAGAATCCCAGTACTCATCCTAGGGGGTAACTCTAATCAAAGACATTTCTTTAGCATGGTCATTGGTATAAGGGATGGGGTTGAGGAAAGTAAAGGCCTTTCAGTGTGAATGCTTAATACGTTTGACTGATTATACCACAAACTGCCAACCAGCCTTGTACGATACCTGATATTCTTAAGTGGTCACCCATCTTAGTACTGAACAGGCTCTATGTTGCTTAACTTTGGTTATCAAGCTGGAACCGTTATCTCAAACGTGACTAGACCATACATGCTGATGTCAATTGATCTTTGTCTTAATGAATGTATATTTTTATAATCTTTTTTCCAGCTGCTCGTACCCAGATTGAGTTATTTCCCTTTGGTCACGGATAAAGTTCAAAAATATTTCCAAAAATTCCTCGATTCTGAGAAGCCGGGCGAATTCTGGTTAGAATTTGATGGACAACCTTTGAAATGGTCAGTTTAAATTTTTTCTTTCTTCTTTCAAGGATAACCTGGTGGGCTGGGGGGGGGTCGTCAAAGATTGGGAATCAGATTTTTTTTACTTTTAGTCTAACACTCTTTGGAAAGGTATGAATTGTATCTGTGCTCCCAGCTTTAAACTAAACACCCTTTGGAAAGTTATAGATTATATAAGTGCTCCCAGCTTTAAACTCAACACTCTTTGGAAAGGTATGAATTGTATCTGTGCTCCCAGCTTTAAACTAAACACTCTTTGGAAAGTTATAGATTATATAAGTGCTCCCAGCTTTAAACTCAACACTCTTTGGAAAGGTATGAATTGTATATGTGCTCCAAGCTTTTAACTGAATAATGAAACTTTTGTTCTTCTGAAAATCTGTCTACAGAAAAAATTCAATATTCAAAAAAATAATTGCTCTTGGCATTCAATGACCTCAAAGGTCAATATGCTGTTATAATCAATCAACCAAACCTGTTTTCTTCCAATTCGTTTGATTAAAAAATTTTACAATTTTCTGAATATTTTTCTAAATATTTGGAATAAAATCATTGTTATCATAAAATCCATTCAAATGCATTATGATGGTCATCAGTGATGAAAGCCGTCATCATTTTTATTTCGGGGGTTTTCATTCCTCAGACCAGCTCCAAAAGTATTGCGGTATGAATTTATGCAGAATTGATATTAATTGTTGCCCCAATGTTCAGATCTTTTCAGCCATATTCATTTTAAAGTCATCAAGGCTTCATTAGAAATGCTCTTTATGGCTTTAATTTTAGTGGATCCAACTATTCTTTATATTAATTTATCTAAAGAAAAAAAGATTGACAGTTTATCAGAAGTAGAAAGAAGCTTTGTAATGAATAGAATGCTTATGATTATAATAATAATAATAATAAACGTAGGAAGACTTGTTGAACTTCAAATGCAGTTCAAGTAAATGAAGACAGAATTAAATTGAAAAAAAACTATTACATAATTTATGTTTGAAATCTACAGCAAAAAGAAAGTTTTTTGTTAATTGTGAAATGATATTGAATTATTATAAATTCTTTATTGAATTAATATTTAGTGAAAATTTCATAATGATTGCATGATTCCTTGAATTTTAATCATTTTTTTAAAACATTTAGTTTGTAAAAAATATGGAGTTACTCTATGATCTTTTAAAACCCTTCAATCTTTGATTTTTGATGACTGAAAAAAACTTTTAAATTTCTTTTTAAAAAAAAATTAATTTTTCTCTATTTTAGGCATTATCCTGTTGGTGTCCTTTTTGATTTGTATGGAAGTGAAGAAAGTCTTCCATGGAAACTTACAATTCACTTCCAGGTTTGAAAGCACTTTTTTTTCTAACAAAATGAATTAAATTTTATTTAAAAAGTTTTACATTATTTTCTATGCAAATAAAAGAAGAAAAATAAAACTAACTTCAAGGTTTCATTTATAGCAATGGTGTGTCGATGTCGTGTGATGTTGAAATGTTGCTATATATTATGTTAGTAAGTTTGTCATGTAGTTCATTGTATGCTATTGGTCAAATGTTCCAAGAAGCCCGTGTGTACATTTGGTGCTTGGAAGGAAGATAGACAAAAGCTCGCACACTTGTTATGTTTGCGACAGCTGAAACCAAACTCTGTCTCTCTAGATTTTCAAATTTCGCAGTGAGAGAGAATTGTCTCAAAGCGACGTAAGTGTGGTAAAATAAACCGCCATCATACAGTAGGTTTTGTAAACTGTCTGCTACACATCTTTATTATTTTACACCTTTTTAATTGTAATATACTAATTCTTAAAAATCATTCAACACTGGGGAGATACACCCTTAGTCTTTGGGAAGGCAGGCATCTAGGAGAAGGAAAACTCTGCCTTGTGGATTACCTGATCTCAGGAAGGGTTAAGGGAGTAAACTGTAAAAGAAAATTCGGAGTTGGGGTCCCTAAGGCGGTCCGAAAACTGTACTCATCTCTTTTTGGTAGCTCTTGCAGCCAACCTGATGGCAAATATACTGCTCTGCTTTCCTATTGATTTCCATCGGCAAGGCTGAGAGGTGGGTACTGAGAAATGAGCAGAATTAGAGACCCCCAAAAAACTTTGCCCAGGCCTTGCACCCTGGAGAAGCCACTTCACTGCCTCTGTTCCAGCTGTAGAATCAACACGGGGCGCATTTATCCATCATCTCTAGAGATGGACAGATCCCATCCAATTTCCAATTTCCTGACATTCATTATTGCAATGTAATAAAATCTATAAAAGTATTTTTGTTGCAGTAAAATTTCAATTGGTTTTTTCTTTTAAGAGAAAAAAAAACTATTTTTTTAATTTCAGAACTTTCCAGAAGATGAACTTCTTCATTGTGCAAACAAAGAAGTTGTTGAGTCACACTTTATGTCGATGGTTAAAGAGGCTGATGCTTTGAAACATCGAAGTTTGGTGATTAATGGAATGCAAAAAAAAGATCACAAACAATTATGGCTTGGATTGTTAAATGGTAACAATGGCTTTTTTTAAATTTTTATTTTTATTAGTATTTATAATTATTTTTATCATAAATTTCTTTTCTATTTCTATAAATTATATTTCTATTTATTTTTTTTATTCTTTCTTTTATCTATTATTATTTTTTTATCTTTAATTTTTTTATATTTTCCTTTAAACATGTTATGTTTATTTATATTGTGTTTGTTCTAGGGTAGTTTACAACCCTATAACATTGACATAATGGACTCATCTTGGCTCTATGTAAGCCAGACATTTTCTGCTTTTGAGCAGAGATTAGTTATGTAGTTTCATCACTTGTACATATTACCCAACTCTCAACATTCATATTGTGATCCATTAACAGGTCTGAGCTGCTCTCCCGAGTTAATGAGCCCCATCTACCCAAAGCAGCTAAAGGTGAATGCAATGGTTTTTGACTGGGGTTTGAACTTGATTACTACGATTCCAGAGTCCAAGCTTTTAGCAATGCTCCAACTTGGCTGGCCATATCTATTGATATGATGAATATTTCTTCTATGTTTTTGTTATGTCTTTGTTAAGCACAATGAAGAAAACAGAGCACGACATTAAGTTTAAACTTGTATTTGAGAAACAATAAAGGTACAAAGTAATCAATGTGGTTAGATTCACTAAGTACAAAGTTTTTTTTTATTATTTTGATAAGAAATGAAATATTTTTGAAAAAAGAGAAAATCTCAAAGATATAAATAAATGCATTTTTCAAACAAACTTAAAAGCTCTTACGTCATTACGTCATCAAGATTGATGTTACATGATAAAAAAAAAACCTTGTCTCTAACAAAAACTAATGGACAAAGAATAGTATTATTAATAATAAATGTGCCCTAAAGAAGGAAAAACCCGAAACGCATCAGCACTGAATATATTCTTGTTTTTTCTAATTTTTCTATCACATTCACCAGGATTTATTTCCCATTTTGCTAT
>JAUZSX010313478.1:0-12108 GCA_034780655.1 Idiosepius hallami | reverse complement strand
ATATATGATTCACTTGTTATTTTGTCTCGTTTTAATCTTAAAGGTTGGTGCCAGCATGAAGCCTTTCCTTCCCCAATTGCAAACGACTTTCACAAAAGCATTAAACGATTCCAACCGAACAGTTCGTCTTAGGGCCGCTGCAGCCATGGGTGGCCTTATCCTCATTCACACCCGAGTTGACCCCCTCATAACAGAATTACATACAAACATTAAGAACACAGATGACACTAGTATCAGGTAAGTCACCTCTACCAATAACATTACTATTATTATTATTATTATTAATATTATTATTACTAGTATTTCCATTATTATTATTATTATTATTATTATTACCATTATTATTCTCATTATTACTGTTATTGTTATTAGTAGTATTATTACCATTATTATTATTATTAATTATTACAATTATCATTATTATTGCCATTATTATTATTACCAATATTATTATTATTCATCATCATCGGTGGTCACTCGTAGTTGAGTATGACTGTCCTCCCTCTTGGTCCATGTGGGCCTTCGGAAGAGCATATGGGTTTCCTTTCGGGAGGACGCCTGTACGTGATGTCTTTTAATGTGGGAAGACTGATACACCTGCAGCCACCACACGGCCCCTTGGCAGAGGAGGGCCTGGTTTCAATGGCATGGAAAACCACAATTACTGGAGGCGATCCTCTGTTGCAACCTTCATCTGCCTTCAGTGCCGTTGTGACATTGTTGTCATCATCCACCGTTGAGGACTTTTAGGATTTGTCTGAAACCTCCCCCTGATCCTTACCACCATCGATGGCCCTACCAGGAGCCTAGGCTCTGGATGGCATCGCTTTCAGCTTCTCAACCATGACATGGTCACAATCCAGCGAGTACACTATTATTATTATTATTATTATTATTATGGGATCTCACACCAATCACAAGGTGCACTTGCACCCAGCAATCAATGGCGCCATCGTTATTGATCTGTTGCAATCATTATTGATCTGTTGCAATCATTGATTAGGGGCAATTGGTATTGATTCCTAATTCTTTATTTCAGGGACACAACTTTACAAGCGCTGCGAAGTTGCATATCTGGAGGCAAGGAGAAAATTTCTGACAATTTACGTAAAACCCTTATGTCATCCTTATTGAAGATGTTGAATGTTCCAGAAGATACGACCAGATTGACTGCCTCTGGCTGTCTGGGGGCACTGTCCGTCTCTTTACCCCCTGACAACCTCACAGATTTAATGACTAATCATTTATTGGGTAAGTTGGAAAAAAAATCAGAGAATTTCATTTATTAACCCTCTTGGCTTATTTAATGCTGAACAGATTGTTTGGTTGATGGATTGGTTGATTTTACAAGCAAATGTTGTAGCCCCCTGTTAAGGGGTCACAATATGAATATGGAGAGTTTGGTAATATGTTGAGTGATGATTAGGGCTGTGACAAGAATATTCTTCTTATGTAAGCATATTCTTTGCATACAGAATATTCTTTTTAAAAAAGAATATTCATTTAACAAAAAGCATTTTTTTTTTCAAAAGAATATGCCTTTAACTTTTTTAAAATGCTTTTTGTTAAAAGCATATTCTGAAAAAATTAAAAAGAATATGCTTTTAACAGAAAACATATTCTTTAAAAAAAGAATATCCCTGAGAAATAAAAGCATATTCTTTTCTAAAACAATATTCACAAGAAAAAAGCATATTCTTGAAGAATATTTCCAGCCTTTTCAGAGAATATAAAGCATATCTTAAAAAGAATATTGTCACAGCCCTGGATATTTTTTTTTCATTTTCGGCTTATTTCTTGACTGTGGCTTCCGGTTAAAAGCACATTCAATCAAGAAGTCAGTTACGAACGATGCTAATCTCTTTGACTACTTGCATTTATCACTTTTATATTTCCCTGGGCGATGCCAAGCATAACTGGCTCTTCTCTAATTAGAATACCGTTAATTCGGTTTTAAAATCAATCTAGATTTCGCAGAATCCATGAATCACCATGGCAATGAAGACTAAAATGAAAGAATTGAGAGATGGGGGTAGAATTGGTTTCTAGGTCTCTGTCTGACGTTAAAGATATATTTGTATTTTTTTGCCGAATAGACAATGCTAATTTATTAGAATACACTCTTCATTAAAAGATATATATATATATATATATATGATAGAAAATTGTTTTGATTAAAAAAAAAAAATTCAAAAGATACAAAAAATTGCGTTTTTACAAACGGTATTAGGTGACATGACGTTTTTTTTTTTTTTAATCAAAACAATTTATTTGCTATTATAACATCAACGTTACCTTGTCCCTGAAAACTTGATGGACATGTAGGAATAGCAAAAAAATTTTAACATAAATAAAAGTGCCCTGATGAAGGACAATATCCGAAACACGTTGGCGCTAATACACATTCATGTTTTTTTTTGTTTTTTCTATTATTTTTCTAACATATATATATATATATATATATATATATATATAATTCTTTCCAGTTTGGACTTTTTTCTTTTGATCAATTATGATTAATGCTTGAACTTTTATTTACAGCCCTACAAAAATCATTTGAACCTTGAAGAGTTAGTGCCATGCTTAGCCACATAGCGGCCCCAACGCAGAATACACCGTGCGGCCCCTTTACCCTAAAAAGGCAACTTACACATCCACAACAAACTATACTAAGCTTCGATCAAAGTCTGTATATACATATGTATACAAATATATGGAAACAGATAGACAGAGAGATGGGTTGTAAGATATATATAAATATATATATATTGACATATAAGTGTAATAATGATTTTCTACTTAATTTTAATGAATAATTATTGTGGTCATTTTTTTGTATTTTAAAAGATCTGCGAAGCCAATGAGCCTTGCGGCCCCTAGAGACTTCCCCCCCCCCCAGTTGCGAGGTCTTTGGGGTTCCTAAGCACTGCCCTGGATAGAGTTTTAAGAGTAGAGCTATTTCTAAGGAAATGATGATCTATTGAGGATCATGAGTTAACTTGTAATTAACTAAGAATATTTAAACATTGTTTAGCATTAGTATAATAATCTGAATAATGTAAATCCTGAATAACAAGCATTCTCTCAAAGATTTATATAACTAAAAAATTTTGTATACATTAAAGATAAAATTAAACAGGGCTGTGCTTAGTGACGCCGCAGACTCCACAATTGTGAGGAGGGCTGCAAGCTCCCTTGGGGCCACAAGACTTATTCGCTTCACAAATATTTCGCAATACAACAAAATATTTCATTTTTAGGATTAACAAGAAAATCATTATTGCACTTATATGTTGAAATATACATCTATTAATCCATCTGTATCTCCATCTGTCTTTCTCTCTCTATGTATATATATAAATATATATATATTTGTATATGTATGTATGTAGTCTTAGAGTAAAAGCCTCTTGTATGTTGAAGGGGTGCAAGTTACTTGTATACAAAAAGTGGCAGTGGGAGAGTACTCATAGTTCAGCAAAAGTAACTCATATATATAACAACAGGGAGCAACTATTGTATAACATGACAACAAAAATTTTATGGATTTTATGCTCTTTTTTTTTTGTTTTCTTCAAATTTCCTAAGACAGAAATTTGCAATATGCAACGACTGATGAATTAAAAATAAAGGTTTGGGTATGTCGTGACTTGAGGAATTTATGTGAATATCTTTTACCCTTTTTCAGTAACAGTAGGTAAAATTATTTTCAAATTTGTTCATACTCGGTATAGGATATTAGACTTTTAGAGTAATTATAGATTAAGTGTCATTTTGAAATAATTTATGATTCAATAGCAAGATGTTTTGGTGGTGCAAATTTTATTTGCTGTCTGCAGTCAAAATGATTTAACTTCTTGGGTTGCATATTGTTTAATTTGCATTTCCATTTATCAACTTAACCTAGTGCCCTTTTTGAGATCAGAAATTTTTGCTTTCACTGCAGAAATTTATGAGGTGTTTAGCAATTCAACCAGAAGCAAGATCTTCCATTTCTTCAGCTGGACACCAGATTATTCATATATTCATGCAATTATCAACCAGGAATGGTTGTCTTTGTAAATACTTCAAGAACTACAGGTAAATGGTTTGGAATGGGGCCAATTTATTTCATTTTGGTAAATACTAGAAATGGAGTCAGGGAGGGATTTTGGAGAAACATTATTTCTGAAATAAAATTCTGAAGGCTAATTCAGTAAAATAAAGAAAAAAGAAAATGAAAAAAAAGAAAGAAAAACAGTGTAAAAAAAAAGAAGAAAATAAGTCTTGGTTTCATGAAAAAAAAGGCAGAAACAACAAATATGAACCATTTTATAGTTATCCATCTATTTGTTAAATTTTTTTTTTTATGAACTTTCCTGCCTCATTGAAAATTTGTCGATATTTTTTTTTTGCACACACTGAAAATTATTAATTAAATTCCCTTGGAATTTTTTTGAACATAGGAATGTATGTAATATATTAATGTGGGAAAATTTTTTTATTATGTAATTATATTAACGTAGGATATTTTTTTTTTTGCACACACTGAAAATTATTAATTAAATTCCCTTGGAATTTTTTTGAACATAGGGATGTATGTAATATATTAATGTAGGAAAAAAAAGGAAAAAAAAAACCAGAAAATTAAGAAAAACTACATTTTAAGTTTTGAGTAAACTTTAAATTGAAAAATTTGTAATTTTTATTTCTAAAAGTCTAGAATTTTGTGTCCTAAGTAGAACTACAACTTGACCTTCGACCTGACCTCTGTAATAACTAGGCCTGTTCGATGAAATATGACGTCATGCAATTAGTTTAATGTCAGTTATGTTGTTTATAGAAAAGTCAATTTTTTAGTATTAAAATAATTAAAATTTTAGGATTTAAAGAAAAATTGAAATTAAAACAAAATAAAATAAAACAGACACCTGATTTTCTGTTAGATAGTGAATAAAATGCTTGCCTGTTCATCGTGAGATCAATAACTCTCTTCTAGACATTGAATAAGCCTGGTTATTATGGAGGTCGTAGTTGAACATGCTTAATAACAATCTTATAAAATATTGTAAGCCATTTTTTTAAGACAAACTATGCATTTTATTATATCTTTTTAATACACTAAATCTTGGTTTCTTTAAGTTGTTCTTTTTACTGTTAAGATTTTCTTATAAGCACTCAAAATTAACTCTTCTCAAGTAAACACGATACATACAATAGTTATAAGAATGACGGTCTAAAAAAAACAAACAAAAAAACATTGAATATCTTTCCCCCCCAAAAAAAACAAACAAAAAAAAGCATTGAATATCCTCCTCCAAAAAAACAAAAAAAAAGCATTGAATATTTCCCCCCTCCTCAAAACAAAACAAAACAAAAAAAAAAAGCATTGAATATCCTCCTCCAAAAAAACAAAAAAAATAAGCATTGAATATCCTCCCCCTCCAAAAAACAAAAAAAAAAAACAACAAAAAACCTCTAGGAATCTAAACTTCTAATGATGAAAAATAAGAAAGGAAATTCAATTAAAAGCAAGTGAGTGAAGATTTGAAAACAAATAGAAAAATCTGATTGAAAAACAGAAATCAATTTATGACACCGAAGGAAAATTAAAGAAAAACAAAGCTAATGACTTAAATAAATAAAATTGATGAATTGTTCTTTGCAGGATTGCTTGAGTTGTATTATGATAGAAAAGCCTTAAGTCAATATTTGTAAAAGAGAATAAAACAAAAAGAAATGAAAGACATGTGAATGCTGGAAGAAAAGAATGTTGATTAAAGTTTTGATAATTACCAAATTGAGTCCAGATTATAATAAGGCCAATTCACTTTTTTTATTTACTTAAAACAGAGTCAAAAAGCTATAACCTCCAGGCCAGATCAGTTCTATTTGATCAACCAATGTCCCATTAGACTATGTTACAAATTGTTCAGATTATATACAGGGTGTCTAAAAAGTTACTTTGCACTATAGGTACATATAAAAATTATGAATAAAAAAAAAGCTCTGATAAAATAATAAAACCTTTTTATTTGTAAAAATTGTGCAGTCTAAATGTTTTATAATAAAATTTACTATTTAATAGTTTATTTAAATTTCTATATAGTCATAGTGCACTGCAATTTTAAGGACACCTTTTATTTGCTGTAACCATCAAGATTAGCTCAGATTGCTTGGTTGGACTGATTTGTGAGTTGCCTTATTCACTGAAATCTATACTAATTAAGAATACTTAACCCAGCTGTTAGGGCATGTTTTATCTGAATGGGAGCAAATTAAAATTTGAAAGGTCTGCAAAGTGCCTCTACATTTGTTTGAGATGAAGCTTCTCAAAATTGATGAGTATTTTTACAACTATAATATGCACTGCACTCAGGAGTTGCTGTTGCATATACAAAAATAAATAGTACTGCAGCAATAGTCTTTAGTCACTGACCAATGAAATCTATTCAATAAATTAAAGAACAGTTAAGCCCAGTGCTGTGTTTAGCAAAATGAAACTTGTACATGCATGACAATGTACAATAAAAAGGTACTTTAAGGAGTTGTTTGATTTTCATAAATTAAAGTTTGAATATACACTTTATCTTCTTGTATGTTGAAATATATTTATATTCTATTTCAATCACATTTTTTAATCACATTTATACATGATTTGGATAGATAGATAGATAGATAGATAGATAGATAGATAGATAGATAGATAGAGAGACTGGACAGATGGACAGATAGGTTGATAGATATAAATATTTTAACAGCCAAATATGATAATAATCTTCTAATTAATCTTAAAAAAATTATTTAGTTATTTTTTTTTTACTGCAATAAATCTGTAGAGCAAAGTGTGTGCAGAGCAAAGGAACTGTGCACTCAGCTTCTCCAGGACATTGCAGCTCTTAAGGAACCTGTGCTCCTGTCCCCCATAATTGCAGGGTCTGAGGAAGGGAACAAAACTTGATCCTAATTTAGCGTTTACTGGCCACTCAAAATATTTCCACAAATTTTTTTTCTTTTGGATCCTAACTTATCAAAATTACCAAGTAGTCACCCAAAGCCATTATATTAGTGTAACATATCAGGGTCAAAATATTGGTGTGTCTTCTTTTGCTTTATGTAATCAGGGCCGATATATCAGCCCTTTAGGATTCAAAGGGTTAAATATAGTTCTTGTTTCAAAATCACGGTAACTTTCTAAATGGACAGTGGTATTTTATGATGATTAAAATATACAAAAGGATTCTTCTGCTTCAGTTATTAACAGAATAACTTTGAGTTGTTTAAAACAATGTGTTGATGACAGATGTTGAATGTTAAAATGAAAAAAGAAATATTTAATCAATTATCTTAAAACAATAACCTTGTGCAAAAAGACATGATTGATATAATCCTGGTTTAGATCTCCTGTTGAGCTACAACTGGACAGTAACTCAGAGGGTGTTTAAAAATTACATGATGCAATAGAACAGAAATAAGTATAGAAGATTTAGATGAGAAATTATCTTTTTATGTATATTTTCTCTCTCGATATATAATTTTTGTGGGTGACTTTTTATAATTAAAGAATGTCAAATCAGATTTTTTTTCACATTTACATCCATTTCATCCAAAAAAAAAAAAAGGTCCATGTCAAAAATTAAGGGCCTAAGAAATGTTCCTACTTTGTGGAAAGCAATGTAAGAAAAGGTTTTTAATAAAATATTGAATTAAAAAAAGATTTCTAATAAACTATTGAGATATTCATTTGATTTTGAATTGACTTTAAAAAGCATAATGGCTTAAATGTGCTTAAATTTTAGCATCTTGAAGCAGGTAGTTTTATAGAGGTACATGGTTTGCAAGGTCATGCTTAGTGACCCCGCAGACCTCCTCACAATTGCAGGAGAGCCACAAGCTCTCTAAGGGCTGTAAGGCTTCTTGGCTTAACTAGAAAATCTTTATCACACTTGAAATATACACCTATCACTCTATCTCTCTTTCTGTCTATATCTCTTTCTGTCTATATCTCTTTCTGTCTAAATATATATTTGTATATGAATGTATCCATAGTCTTTGATCGAAGGCACCAGTATGTTGGGGGGGGGTCAACTCACATTTTTAGGGGAAAGGGGGCCGCAAGATGCTTTCTGCATCAGGGCTGCAAGGTGGCTAAGCACGGCACTGACAGTTTGGTTTAATTTTTAGTTAAATTTTTTTAGATTTTGTTATAGGGAGCAATTTCTTATTGATTTGAGTATTTTTGAAGTTTTACTTAAAGCAATACTTCTTTTACTTTTTTTAGAGGACTTTTGATGAGTTCATTTCTAATGCACATGTTAAGAAAGGGTTTGTGGACTATTATCCTCATCATTATTAGTGTTATCTTCACAGCATTTTTGCTGATGTAACATTTGTTCTTTTTCAGGTGAACAAACTTGAGGAATCTTCATATCTTCACTCATTTAAACAAGAATTTTGGAAAACAATAACGACAGGATTTTATTAATGAATGTATACCTTGAAGAAAAATGAGAAAAAAACAGACACAAATAAATGTTTTGAGTATTAAATTTATTTTGTACTCATCTTGTTAGTTTGAAGACAAAACTCATTAAATTTATTTTGTACTCATCTTGTTAGTTTGAAGACAAAACTCAATAATAAAATTAGTACTCAGATTGTGAAGCCTCACTGCAAATAGAATTCCCTATAAAAATACAAAAATATTTTATTTACTGCTCTTTTTATTAAAAAAAACAGAAATGACGATTCAATGAAGTTTTGAATTCATGGGAAGCAATCTTGGGTAGCAACACTGTTTTATGATCAAAAACTTCATAAAGAAATGACAATTCAACAAATTATAGAGTCACTTCAAGCAACCTGAAATAGCAACAATATGATAGAGTTTTAAGAATCACTTTTTTTACACTACAAAATGGACTCACTTAAAATCATTTTTTTTCTCAAATCCAAAAGACTTTTTCCAGTGGAAAACATAAAAAGAAATTGAAGACAACGATCTTGCTTCTTTATTCTTTGAAATAAAAAATATAACAAAAAAAAAAGCATTTGTTTTTGACTAAAACATACAATAAATGCTTTTCGCTTATAAAGAAGTATTTTCTAATTTCATAGTTTTGTTTCATTTTTATCTATTTTACTTTTTTCTTCAATTGCCTAACATTTTCTTGTCAGATGTTTTTGATTTTTGTCTTTGCTTTTTTTAAACTGTATGCTACATTTACCGGAACATCAATTGGCTTTCCAAGTAATTCTATTAAGAGCTTAGCATTCCATTAGTGGTCCATAGTTACTCAATATGTCAAATTTAATATGGAAACAAGACGAAAATATTTCTGATTGCTTACTTGAGCTTTTTCTTGATTTTCATTGTTTTAAAATTCTTTTTTGAGGTTTTTTTAAAATTTATTTTTTGTATTTTATCTTTTTATATAAAATTTTCTTCTTTGTCTTTTATTTTTTTTTTGCATCCTAATTTTCTTCATAAGGCCAGTATATTTTCTGCAAAATAAACAGATTATACCTTAACTAAGAGGTGTGCAAAGTAGGTTACATGTGGAGAGAGGAAGAGACAGAAGCAGTTGCAAAACAAAGAGGGCCAGGGAGGGGCAGTTGCCACTTGACCCAACTTCATGGGGCTGTAAAAATCTTCTTAGAAAAATAGAAATATTAAAAAATATTTATCGTACCCACTTCCACTTTTGTAAGAAAACAGGTACAAATGAATAATGTTTGGGGAATATTTATCCAGATGTAGCTTACTTTGTGCCTCTCTTAGTTAAGGAGGAGTTAGTGTTGGAGCAGTGGTAAAAGCTTCAACTCTGGAGTCGTATTATATAAGTTCAAAACCATGATGTTCAGTTTCTGCTTCTTAAGGCAGATGAGGTGCGTTACATCAGGTTTAAGGATAACACTTAATCAAATAACCTTGGTGGATAAGAACCATTAGTTCAAGTAGAATAACACATCTAAGTGAAGGAAAACACTGATTACAAGAGCCCAGGGATATAATGAGCAAATAAAACTGGTTTTGTGCACTCTCATTGAGTTGACAAGTCTCATTCACCCAGGTTTTTAAATAACTGTTATCCTTACACCCAGACTGATTACTTTCTTGTGTTAATGAGTCTCACCTGCTTGAGGCAGCAGAAAGTAAATGTGATGGTTTCGACTGGGATTTAAACTCTTGTAATTTGATTCCGGAGTCCAAGATTTTACCATTCCTGCACTTTCACTACCCAAAATAAAAAGGAAGAGAAATTCTAGGATAGTTCAATGTTTGGTCTTTCTGTGTCATCCACTTTCAAGATTGAGTGAGAAATAAAAAAAGAAAGACAATGTAATAATGTTTATGGATAGACAGTACCATGCTTGGCCACTTAGTGGCCCGATGCTGACTGCACCTTGCGGACCCTTTACTCAAAAAATGCAAGTTGCACGCTTCAGCATACTGGAGCCTTCGACTATATATACATTCATGTACTAATATATATATATATATATAGAGAGAGAGAGATGGGCAGAAAGTGTAATAATGATTTTTTTAATTAATCCTAACAATGAATTATTCAGGTAATTTTTTGAATTACAAAAGATCTGTGAAGCCATGTGGCTCCTAGAGAGCTTGTGGTCCCTCTTCAATTGCAGGGGGCACTAAGCACGGCCCTCTTGGTAGATAGTATAAAAATAACCAACCTGTATTTTGGCCTTTTTGCAAACTGTTTCTGTGAAACATGCGACAGCTTCTTATCTGTCTCAAGTATCAATTTATTTATTCTAGAAGACTTCACATAATTGAGAATAAAAGTTTTTATCGAATCTTAGATTGTTTTCATTCCTTTGATTACAAATTGATTCTTATGTAAGAGTGAAAAGGTATGAAAATAAATGCTCCAAACTCTGAATTGTGATAGGAATTGAAAATAATTCAAAATTGTTTTGAGGAAAACTTTTAAGTAGATTAACTCATTGCAGATATCTGAAATGGAGTTTGACTTGGTCTGCAATCGACCAAAATATCAGATTAATCTTGCTTTTATAGTTAAGGATAATTAGGATGAAAATTGATTGATTGTGCACAAGTTGTTTCCCTTTAATTATTTGTAAGATATCTAGGAATTGATCTGGAAAATGATTTCCTAGAAAGAGCAGGAAACAGGAACTTTATTAATGTTTAAGTAGTTTTGAAACAAGAAGAAAAAAAAAGGGGGGATCACAAGAAATTGGAATGACAGCCAAGGTAAAGAATAACATTTGACAATGACATTTCACCTTGTTCTACTTTAATAGCTTTTTTTTCTTTTTTCTTTCATTTTGTATTTTTCTTTTTATTTTCTTTCTTTTTCATTTTTCATCTTTTTTCATTTTCAGTCTTTTTTCTTTTTCATTGATCTTTATTTTTTTTTTTTTTCTTTTCAATTCCTTTTGTTTTTGTAGTTTTTCATTTTTCTTAATTTTTTTTTCTTACTTTTTTTATTTCTTTTTTTTATGTTTTTCTATTTTCATTTTATTTCATATATTTTTTCTTTTTGATTGCATCCTTTTTTTTTCTTTAAATTTTCTCATGCACTCCCTCTATCAACCCCTCAAATTTTCTCCCTCCCTCTCTCTATCAACTCCATAAATTTTCTCCCTCTTTCTCTATCTATCTAGCCCTCGCCTACCTCCACAAAACCCATTGACAATATCTGTTATAATAGAAAATATACTTTTGGTACAATTCAAACCAAAGAATGGAATTTGATATTTAAAGATTTTTTTTTTAAGAGGGGAGAGTTGGATGACAACTTTAGTTAATAAACTGGTAAAGGATATCTAAAAGATATCAACCATTACACCTAGTGGTGCATTGAGTAGCAAATTTGCTTTTTTTTTTTTCTTTTTCCATAGCATACTTGTTTTTACGAGAGAGTTGCAAGGCCTATGCTCAACCCCCAATCTAGAGGATCTTTCAAGGGGGTCTTGAAATCAGTGTTGCCCTTCACCCAAATGAGCTACTCTCCTGAGTTAAAAAGCCTCATCTGCTCGAGGTGGGTAAAGGTAGATGCAATGTTTTTGACTGGGATTTGAACTTGCGTAATACGATTCCATAGTCCGAGCTTTTACCAATGCTCCACCTTGCCGCCT
>JAUZSX010313467.1:0-12109 GCA_034780655.1 Idiosepius hallami | reverse complement strand
CAAAACCATTGCATTCACCTTAAAAATGGTCTTGTGCCAAACTTGGTTGGTGCTGCTCACCAAGTAAATATAATATCGTAAAATAGCAATCATAGTGTTATTATGAAAAACTACGTGTATATACATAAACGATTGTTCTTGATATAGCATGGAATTAATTGACCTGAATTTATTGATATACCGTAAAATACCAAAATATGTTATTATAAAAAAAAACTTCGCGTATATACATAAAATGATTTTTCTCTAAAGGAAATAGAATTAAATGAACTATGGAACATTATGACCTGAAAATGTTAATATGCCGTAAAAATAGGAAAAATTTTAGTATTATGAAAAAAAACACGTGTATATACATGAAAAGATTTTTCTTAAAATGGGAATAGATTTAAATCGCCTAATAATGTTGATATGCGGCAAAAATATCAAAAAATTTGGTATTATAAAAAAACACGTGTATATTATATTTACTTGGTGAGCACCCCCAAGTTTGGCACAAGACCATTTTTACGTGCTCTTACCCGGGTTTTTTATACTCGGTGTTACCCTTCACCTAGATAAGATGCTCTCCTGAGCTAACGAGCCCATCTGCCAGAGGCTTCGAAAGTGAAAGTAATGGTTTTGACTGGGATTTGAACTCGCGTAATACGATTCCAGAGCCCGAGCTTTTACCGTCGCTGCCCTGTTTGCTTTTTTCAGTATCCTGATACGGTAATTTGGGTATCGAATTAGCCGAACATTCTCCCAAATCTTTATTATTTCTGTCAGATTTAAATTTAACCCTATAGACCCTAACAGGCCGATATATCGGCCCTGAAGACATATGGCAGAAGAAGAAACCCCAACATTTTAATCCTAATACGTTCCCCTAAAATAACAGCTCTGAGTGACTATTTGGTAATTTTGATAAGTTAGGGTCGAAAGGATTAACTTATTTTTGAAAAAAAACTTTATTGCTTTTTGTTTACAGTTACTACTGATACGGGATATTCCAATCCGCTCTCTTTCTTCAACGAAACATTCCCATTTCTTTTAAAACCCAGGCAGTGGCGTAGCAAGAAAGGGTGGAGGGGTTGGTCCGCCCCGGGCGGCACATTTCAGAAGCGGCATTTTGAGGGGGTAAAATAAACAAATAGAAAGAAAAAAATAACGATAATAAAAAAAGTAACAAAATTTCTAAAATTTTAAAACGAAAATTAATTTTTAATTTTGTAGTATGTTTTATGTGCGTCTGTAATAACGTAATAATATAATTAGATTCTTGATTGTAGTTCTATGAAAATAAATGTTTTTAGGGCTTTTGGGAATTTTGAAAGCCAACGGATTATTGGTGCTCAGGGGGCACAAATCTTACGACCACCCCTGGCGGCAAAAACTGTTGCTACACCACTGAACCTAGGGTTGATAGATAATCATAATACCTACACTAGACTTATTAAATAACTCCATATTATTGGTTTTTGTTCAGTGTTAACATTAAATGACTGAAAAAAAAATGCATTTTCAAATAAACATTAGAGAAAATAGAATAAAATAAAATAAAACATCCCCATCTTACAAAAAAAACATTCAAACAAACAACAATTCAAAAAGAAAAATAACTAAAAATTAAAAAAAATAAAAAGCTATAAACAATCCAAATTAAAAAAATAATAAAATCAGTTCACATCATTAAATGACCCAATGGGAGTCGATATACTGGTTAAATAAATTAATCAATCATTCAATCAATAATCTAATGCTTTTTTTTGTATAAAATTCATTTCTAATGTTTTTCTCTATTACATTCATTTCTAATTCTTTAGTAAAACAAGTAAACTAGGTAGAGTAAAATTAAAACAGTTTTCAGCATTGAAATAAGATTCGATATGCTGCTTAAATAAACCAACCAACCAAAAAAGAGAAAATAAAATAATTATTCAGTTAAAATGATAAAATATTCCTTGGCTGTTTTCTCTCCACGAGTTTTAATTTTGTGAATAAAATATATTCAAATGGTTTTGTAGAAATATTTCATTGTTTTATTTATGCGTTTAATTATATTTCTTTTGTACTTTTGTTTGTGTCTAGCTATAAAATGCAATTAAAATACTTTGTTTTCGTGGGTTGTTATTTAAGTATTAAGTGTTTTTTTATTATTGCAGAATTTTTCCCACATCTAAGTAGCTTATTATTTGAGCTGTAGTAATATGATTTAATGAAAACTATCTTTGTCATAGACTTTAATATTTTGCTATTTTACCATTTCATTTAATTCTTTACTTATTAGTTGTGCTGTAATAATATGCTTTTATTAAAGATTATTTGTGTCACAGACTTTACTATTTTTTGCAATTTTACCATTTCATTTAATTCTTTACTTATAAGTTGTGCTGTAATAATATGCTTTTCACCAACTTTACTATTTTGTGATTTAACCATTTCTTTAATTTTTTTACTTATTAGAAGGGCCGAGACAACATATATTAATTCAAAATATTCTTGTCGCAGTCTTTATAACTCGGGATGTGACAAGCATATTCTATAATAAAAGAATATTGTCACAGCCGTACTTAGAGAGTTTACATCACTTCGATTTGGCCAATTTCACCCCAGGGTGTCTTTATGTAATTAACCGCGAACTTGGGTAGGAATACTGAGTCTTGTAACCTACTACTGAGGGTACGGTTAGAAAACTAACCATTCCTACCAATTAATCATGTCTTCCATAGTTGCTTTCTATCCAACTACATTTTCGACCTCTGGCCAGTTTGGGTAGGAATTGAAACCGCTATCTTCCGACAATGCTCACCTGGAGCTGTAGAGACTCCCACACCTCTATCCGTTGCGCCACGGACTCCGGAAGATAGCGGTTTCAATTCCTACTCAAGTCGGACAGAGGGATTTACATGGTCACAAAAATGTGGTTCGATAGACATCAACTATGGAAGGCAGTTATTACTGAGGATTCGGCGACGAGACCCATCATCCTTACCTGAGGTTACGGTTAAAAATACCTGAAGACAGCCCGAGGGAGGCTAGGCCGAAACGTAGTGTAGAAAAATCAAAAACCTTCTTAGACGAGGACAAAAGTCCTAATAATAAGATTAATTCACAAAATACATAAACAGACAAAATTCTCCTTTAAAACCTATGAGACCTGAAATAACCATAAATGGTTGATAGGTCGTTAAACCCAGCAAACCAAACATCTTTATTCTATCTTTGTTCTTTTATAAAATAATTCTCTCTTCTTCTCTCTCTCATCACCCCCCTCTCTGTCTATCTCATCACTTTTCTCTCTCTCTCTCCCTGTCTCTCTCACTCTCCGTCTCTCTCACTCTCTTGGTCTCTCTCTTTCTCTCTCATTACCTTTCTTTCAATCTCTCTCATTACCTTTCTTTCAATCTCTCTCATTACCTTTCTTTCAATCTCTCTCATTACCTTTCTCTCTCTCTCTCTCTCTCTCTCTCTCTCTCTCTCTCTCGTTAACTTTCTGTATTTCTCTTTATCTCTCTCTGTCATTACCTTTCTCTTTCTTTCTCATTACCTTTCCCCCCTCTCTCTCTTTCTCTCTCTCCTTCTCTCTCTCCGTCTTCCTCCTTTTTCTTCCAACACCCCCCAGTCTCTTCTTTTTATTTCATTTCCTTCCTTACCCATTTCTCTTCAACTCCCTCTTCTTCTCTCTCTTTTTCCAACTCTCCCTTCTACTCTCAATATATCCTTCATTCCTCCTCGCGGCCTTTTTTTCAAACATAATAAATTCATTTGTTAAGAAAATACCATTCTTATTTCTCTTTGTACATCAAATATCTCAAGTATTTTCTATTTATGATTAAAGTTCTTTATTTGTTGCCTTTTTTTTAGCTATAATTTTTGGTTTCTTTTTGCAAAATTAAAAACTCTTTAAAAAGAAAATCACACACTTAATTCGTATGCATTTGCCTAAAGGAAATTATCATCCTTGTTCCGTTCCGTTATATATAAAAAAAATGATAAAGATTTCACATTAATTAATGATTCCAAAAGATTTTTTAAAAACTTTTTCAGAAAATCAGCCTATAATATAAAGGGGGACTTGGTAAATTCTCAGCATATGAAGCCGCATTACACGAGTTTTGTAAGACTACGACGATGATGATTGTTTGTTATTGCTAACCTGTGGGTGTGTTTTGTATTGTCTTCTTCTGGCTTTTCTCACACTCTTGTCGATGGACGGTCGTTCCAGGCCTGCAGGGGTTGAACTGGAAATCTGAAAAGGGCTACTTACAATTAAGATGTTCGTTCGTTGTTCTGATCTGAATCTTTCAGACAGGAGCTTCTCCCTGCTGTCCATCTCCGTGTTGGTCCCCAAATTTGTTAGCTGGAATAGGATGATTTACAACACGAAGACGGACATTTTCGGTTAACCATTTTATTCGGCCAAGTGCATCATGTCTCAGTTTTAGCCCACTCTGAATTCTAACGTGGCGAATGTGTCTTTTATACTCAGTGTGACGTCAATTGACGACACCGACAGACACATCGCCACGTCCATATTGCTACAGTTTAAATCCTAATCAAAACATAAAAAATGCTTAACAAAAAACCACGTGAGCAGATCCTCCTGATCTTCTGATGTCGGAATGTTGGCGGAAGCCCTCCTGGATAATCAGCAGGAGTCTCAGGGTGACGGGTGTTTCGCCTCTCCTCCTGTACACCTCTCCTAAGTGGGACGGCGAGGACCGACTAGCACTCGCCTGCAGAAGGACTCCATGTGGTAGCTCTCTTCAGCCGCAGCCACCTTGAGCTGATTTCGGCTGCTGTGGCAATATCTATGGTGGCTTTTTCAGCCGCCTAGGATCCATCAAATCATTATGTCCAACAGCTAACATAAACAGTAGTTGGCGGCTCGTTAACTTCAAGGTGCTTGCTGAAGTTAACGATACTCAGGGGCGGACTGAGCTATTGGGACCGAGGGCCAATGGCATTTTCGGACCGAGGGCCCATGGCATTTTCAGACCGAGGGCCCATGGCATTTTCGGACCGAGGGCCCGTAATTCTTTCAGTCCACCCCTGAACGAGCTTCTACTTTCAGCTATTGAATATAATGATTTGACCAGGATTTGAACTCGTGAATTACGGCTAATCAGCAACACTGATTTCAAAAGCCAAAAATATTCTTGTCGAAGTCTTAATAACTAGGGATGTGACAAGCATATTCTGGTTTGGAGATTGAGCATAGTCCTAGCGACTTTATCTCGTAAAAAAACAAGTATGCTGCGGAAGCAGCAAAAACCAAATTTGCTGCCCAACGCACCACTGGGTGTAAAGGCTGATGAGAAAGTTTATTTGTCGTCGAATTAATCATTTAATAATCTTTAGATTATTATTTAGGGTATCTTTAGAAATCAGAATATCCATTATTAATTTGTTTATTAATAACTATTATGTAAATCCTACGAAGAAAGTTATATATCAATAAAGAATGAGATAGAGTTATATTTTTATTTTTATTTTTTTAGATGAGGCTTTATTTCCTGGGGATTGCCTTTATTTCAAAGTTTTGTCCTCATCTTGGTAATTTATAATGTTTAATCACCTAAAGGCGGCATGTGGTGAACTAGACCGAAACGTCGTGAGAAATACATGATAAACTTCCAAGATGAAGACAAAAGTCCGAAATAAAGTTAATGCCCAAAGAGATAGTTACGGTTACTTTTACTGCAATAACAATTTCTGTATCACCCAATTATTAGTGTTTATATAGACTTATCAGACTTAGCTAGTGTTCGTTCATAAAAGCTTGCTTTGGCAGTCGACGTGGCCCAGTGGATAGGCAAACAGACTTCGGAACCGTAGTACGCGGGTCCAAATCCAAATTGTTCCGCCTACGTTGACATGTCGACTTATACTCTTGGGGAAGGTATAAATCCCCATTTTCACTATAGCTATGGATTAAATAGTGCAACATGTGTAATTAAAAAAATACTATTTGTATAAAAATAAGGTTTTTGTTCTCAGCATTAAAATGATCTAAAAAGGTTGATATGCCGTTAAACTACTTAACATTGTATGTCCATAACTAAAAATATCCTTAAGAATAAATGTTTTTTTCAAGGTGAGTGCGCATTCAACACATGATATATTGTTCATTAAAGATTAAATCTTGGTAGATTTATTCTGCTGGAAGATTCTCTAGATACTTCGCACTTACTTTTTTTTATATAGCATTATCTGATGCCAGAAAACAGTTTCTTCAACAAGATATTACATTAGGCAATAAATTCTAAATAGCTGTTCACAACTATAAACCTGGAATAAAAATGTCATGCAAGCTTAAGTTCAATAGAGAAAAAAAACAAAGTTTTTTTTATCTTTATAAGAATATATTTGTCTGTTTACGTATCGTTTCCTTTTTCTCTCTTGGATTCTGGGTATTCTATTATCATATTTACTTGGTGAGCAGCACCAACCAAATCCCAGTCAAAACCAGTACTTTCACTTCAGCAGCTTCGGGCAGATGTGGCTCGTTAACTCTGGAGAGCATCTCATCTAAGTGAAGGGTAACATCGAATATAAAAAGCCCGGGTACGAGCACATAAAAATGGTAGGTGTTCACCAAGTAAATATATATATATATTAGAAAGATCCAGTGTGTTTAAGGGGAACAACTTGCCTTTTTTATGGTAAAGGAGCCGCAAGGTGCATTCTACGTCGGGGCTGCTAAGTGGCTGAGCTTCAATCAAAAACAATATATACTTATACACGACTATTCTACAACTTTTATACTACTCTTTAAATATTAGCTTGTCTCAAAAGTTCATGTTTTGGAAAATAATTTTTATTTAAATTCAGTGAATTCTACATTAAAAAAACAATTATGAAAAAATCATTGTATCTCGAGTTTACAAACAATAATTAAAAAATTCATTGGAGGGTTATTATTTTATGGTTTACGTGGTAACACCCATTTCCCAAGAATAGTTAAATATTACACATTCCAAGCATTCGATATATTATATATTTATATTATAAATGGCAATCGACATGGCTCAGTGGATAGACAATTGGACTTTGGAACAGTACTACGTGGGTTTAAATCCAAGTTTTTCCGTCTACGTTAATATGTCGACTAATACCTTTGGAAAGGTATGAAGCCCTATCCTCCCTCCATCTATTGGTTAAATAGTGCAAGACCTCAACGGATGATGTGACGGATGATGTCCACAGTGACACAACAGGACTGAAGGCAGGTGAAAGCTGCAACAACTGGTGGCTTCCAGACGTCGTAGTTCTCTTCATGCCATGGAAACCAGGTTCTCCTCTGCCAAGAGGTCGTGTTGTAACTGCAGGTGCATCAGTCTCCCCACATTAAAAGACATCACGCACCAGACGTCCTTCTGAAATGGTCTACAGGGACCAAGACGGAGGACAGTCATACTCGACCACGAGTGACTGCCAATGATATTATAAAGATAACAAGCACATTAATATTTCATAAATCCATACGCTATGCGTTTCACTGCTTATAGCAGCTACTCGGTGGTTAGTTTATTTCATACAGTATGAAATAAACCAACCCACTGAGGGGCCGCTATAACCAATATTCGTTCCTTTTCGGTGGCAATGAATACTTTCTGGTAGGCTTTCCCTGTTCTCCAATGCGTCGTCACTCGTGTGTCTATAAAGTTGTCTGTACATATAAAATTTCGTATGTTTGTGCTTGTACGACAAGCATTTCTTACTTTTTCTTAATTTTTTTATCAAAATATATTTATTATTATTAGGGAAACCTCCTGGAGCAATCGATCATTATTCTAGTCCGAGAATAATAAACCACTGATTGAAAACCCAGTGGTTTCGTTGCAATCATGTACTAATACTGTTTGGAAAGGTATGAATAATTACATTCCTCTATAGATCTGAATAAAATAGTTCAACTTGTGTTATTCAAATAGCCGACGAAGGAAAAAACCTTTTTAGAAAAAAAATGATCATTCTTGACATTAAATGATCAAAAGAATTGATATGTCGTAAAACCCAAAACAGAGCCAAAAATATTTAGAAAGGAAAATATTTATTTGATCGAGCACAAACTCAAGTTAGACACAAGGCCATTCTTACTAACTCATTATATCTCAGAGCTTTTGTAATCAGTGTTACTCTTTAACTAGATGAGTTAGTCTCCCGAGTGGCTTTATGTGGGATTTGAACTCATGTAATTTGATTCCAAAGCCCAAGATTTTACCCATGGTCTACCTACGCTGCCCGCTTAGAAAAGGAGATATGATTTTAGCGTAAAATTGAAATTGTCATAATACCTAAATTTGAAAAGCTTATATGTTTAGATATAACTAGATGAGTTAGTCTCCCGAGATAAGAAAAAAAAAAAAGCTCCATCTGCTCGAGGCAACTTAAGGTAAAATCAGTGGTTTTGAGTGGGATTTGAACACGTGTAATTCGATTCCAAAGTCCAAGATATTACCAATGCTTTACTTACGATACCCGCTTAGAATAGAAGATATGATTTTAGCGTAAAATTACAATTGTCATAAAAAATAAATTTTAAAAGCTGATATCTTTAAACCTTCCTGGGTGGCCAGAATCGAGTACCAAGAGTAAACAGCACCCATCACCAAACCTATTCCCAGAACTTCCAGTAAATAAACACATCTACCGTAAATGCAATGATACCTAGAAAAGAATTTCTCAAAGACAGATGCAAAAATAAAAGAAGTTGTATAAAAGGAAAAGAAGCTGTTCTACTAATGATTGCAACAAAAACTGAGCACCAACCCCCGTTAAGATTATTTGGATTTTACCCAAGAGAGAGAGAAAGAGAGATATCTTGCAGTTTGAACAACGTGAGAAAGAAAAAATGTATCGCTATGTTAAGAATTTCGGCTTGTGTTCTCAACTGTGTTTTGTTTTGAAATAACATGCCAACTGAGATGCTGGATAAAAGGTCTTTGATAAAGAAAATATAAGGTCTAAAAACCTTTAGCTGCAGATTCTACATCTCTACTGGGTTTTAAAAAAAAGGTTTTTATTACAGCACTCGTATAAAGAATTTCGGTTACATTGAAAATATCTGTTAAAAACTTGACTTAATTATCTTAAAATAATTTTTAAAATCTCTCTCTCACACACACACACCCATACACTCACACGCACACACACTTAAATATACATATATATATATATTTACTTGGTTGAGCATTAGGCAATTTTTACGTGTCTATTGTATCCCTGGGCTTTTGCATTCAGTGTTGCCCTTCACCTCGATGAGTTAACGAGCCCCATCTACCCGAGTTAAATCCCCGCATTCTCTCCAGTTATGGGTTATTAGCTCACGTCCATCAACTTAGAGTTGCGTTGGGCAGCAAATTCGTTTTTTATTGTTTCTGTAGCATATTTGTTTTTTTTTACAAGAAAGAGTCACTAGCCCTATGCTCAACCCCAAACCTGGAGGACCAATAGCTAACGTGGTGTTATTTAAAAAAAAAAACACGTGTATGCATAAAGGATTGTTCTCGGTATTAAATAACTTAGAAGGTTGATATGCCGTAAAACACAAAACAAACTAGCTAAATAACACTCCACTCTTGTTGCCTAAATCTTGCTGCTCTGTGACCAAGGAGCCTCTGTCTATTTAGTTCACCTGTTTGAGTTGTAATTTTAGTCTATTTAGACCGTATTTTCCCTCTTTCTTTCCTTCTTCTTAAATTGTGTATGTTTCTTCATATTTGGAAAAATGTTTATATAATAGAAGAGTCAACTGTCGACCAATGAGAGGACTAAATGTAAAAAAACATTTGCCTTTCAATAAAATGCCATAATTGCCATTTATAATAAAACTCTTTTAAAACTCACTTTGATTTTTATTCACAAATTTGGACATAATTATTATTTGTATAATTGCCATTTTTGGATTAATAACAAACTTTAATATTTTGGATTTATCTATATTTATATAGGGCAGCGACAGTGGATCATTGGTAGAAGCTCGGGCTCTGGAATCGTATTACACGAGTTCAAATCCCAGTCAAAACCTTTACTTTCACTTTAGCTACCTCGGGCAAATGAGGCTCGTTACCTTTGGAAAGCAACTTATCTAGATGAAGGGTAACACTGAATTCAAAATGCCCAGTTATATAGAGCACGTAAAAATGACCTCGTGCCAAACTTGGTTTTCTGTTCGACTAAGTTAATATGATATCTTGGATTTATATCATTTTTACCAGGACTAATAATAATGAATCTATCAAAAGTGTTCAACTTTTTTTTTACATACAATTAGCTGTATGTTACTTAGAGCCCACGTTTGCGTAATAGAAAAGTTTGCGTGTGAATGGTTCTTAATCAAACAGCACTTTGCTAATGAACCTGAAGCTCTCATAGACCTATTCATTGAGTTCGAGCTCCGCTACTGGAGGCCTTTGACGTCCTTGGTTTTTCAAAAATTGATTAAGGAACGTGAACAAAAGCTGACATTGGTAAGAATCCTGCTGAGCACTTCACTCAAACGATTATGTGGGTACAGAGGAGTGATGGAGTAAAATAAAGGGGGGGGGCATCATCACCTGATTTTATAATTGCAATGAGATTGATTTATGGTGCAAAAAAAAAAGAAGTTCCCAAGGTATTTCCACTTTGTATCGTTTGTTGGCACCCCTTTCACACCAACCAGCGGACCCTGGGGTCATAAACACAAAACTTCTCTTCTAATAGAAATTATTTTTTACTGTTTTATTTCTATTTTTTTAAAATTATTTTTCTTATGTTGCTTTTTTATAATTTTTATTTTATTTTGTTTGTCTATTCATTTGCTTATTTACATCTTGTATTTGGGGCGGTCGACGTGGCCCAGTGGATAGGCAATCTGACTTTGGAACCGTAGTACGCAGGTTCGAATCCAAGTTGTTTCTTCTACGTTAACATGTCGACTAATACCCCTGGGAAATGCATGAATCCCCATCTTCCCTCCAGCTATGGATTAAATAGTGCAACCTGTGACATTAAAAAAAACTGTGTGTATAAAAATAAAGTTTATCATAAGTAATTGTTCTGTGCATTAAAATGGCGTAAAAATGTTTATATGCCGTTAAACACAAAAACCAACAAGCATATTGTATTTATTGTCAGAATATTCGAAACATCAAAAGGAAGATCTCCGGTTTACCTAGTGGTTAGGCAAGTTCGACTTCATACTTTATATATATATATATATATATATATATAGATATTGGATTTAAATGATGTTCCCTACCCGGGGTCACCATTTGGATCCTCAGGAGAACACCAAGGAGTAGAAGGTCTTAAGCATTTTTGGGTTTTGAATTACAAATGAAGGTTCATTAGTAAAGGGCTGTTTGATCAAGAACCATTCAAATGCAAACTTTTCTATTATGTGAACGTGGACTCTAAATAACATACAGCTAATTGTATGCAAAAAAAAATTGTTCTCCTAATGATCCAAATGTTTAACCCGGTTAGACTACAACATTTAAATCCATTAAAAACACTTCTACAACCGCATTAAGCACTTTTTTTATTCATTACTGTCTTCTGTCCTTCTTCTTTCAAACTTTGAAGTCCGTCTGCCTACTCACTAAGAAGACAACAACACATACAATAAAATAGAAATTAAAAATAATTATTATTTTAGTATTTTTTTTTTTATTGCTAAAGATTCGTGAAGCCAATAACCATCGCAGCCCCTAGGGTGCTTGTCGCCCCCACGCAATTGTGGGAGTCTGTGGGGCCCTAAGCATGTCTCTAGTTCTTCATTGGCTATAAATATAATCTTCCAACTCTAACGAATATAATTTCTTTTAGTCACAAATATACTGTAACAAATGCATTAATAAATGCATGAGTTGATTTGAATTAAGAATGTTTTAGTTTCTGAGACGGTTAAAAAAAAAAATATTTCCGAAAGTAAATGTAGATATATTCATTGCTATGCAACAAATGCTATTTTGCGTTCCTTGCAAATTTAATTAAGTATATATTGTCGAAAAGAGTTGTTGGTAAATTGATAAATGTTATCTACCTCGAAAGTTGGAAAGAAATAATATTTACTAGCAGAACCCGTGTAAATTCCACGGTAGTTGATAACTTCAACCCCACATAAGCATAAGCCTTC